>CATIWF010060145.1:0-25303 GCA_949630135.1 Balakata baccata | reverse complement strand
CAAGCTTCCACAATTTCTTTTCCAGACCATACAGAAACCCAATTTCTTGGAAGAGAGAAGAACCCAGTACGAACTTGGAAAAAATGCTTCAGATATCAATAATCATACGATTAGATGAGTTACAGCCCTTAATCCCCTTGAATCTGGTAATCGGAGCTTTTTACTGTATTCTTATAGAGTCATGCGAGCTTTGCTATTCTGCTGAAATTCTTTATGCTTGAGCCCACAGTTCTGAAAGCTCCAATTAATTTTTTTTTTTGTGTGTGATCTTCATGGACAGTTTGGTGATCTGATGCATTTATTTGATGAATATTGATTTCCTTTCATTGCTGGAGACATTACGTAAGTAGAGAAACTAGAGCTCTTCTAATGCATAAAACCAATTAATGGGCAGCTTTAGTTTTTCATGCATTGAGGGTGAACGGGTCTTTGTAATTTTGTCCATATATTACTCATTGAATAAAGACACGAAAAAGCCAATTTTGTAATCCTTCAGTTTTGTTACAAGCTAATCACCTTTAATCATTTTCACACTAATCACCTCCATGCACGTAAATGTTTTTATCACTGTGTATTTAATGTTTATATTAATTAAAATTAGTTTAAAGTAATTAACTATGTTTTAAGCCAAATTAAATAGTTTCTCTCAATAATAAATTTCATAAATTTTAAATTTTGATATAAAGTGTTCTTCTACTCACTTTTTTATTACTTTAATTAAAAATTAGTTAGCATATAACGGTGATACATGACACATATGCCACATAAATTATTCTTTTTCTTAATATTGTGATTTTTTTGTTAATCTAATTTATTTTAGATTTTCACTTTCCATTAATTAATTAAAAATTCATATACATATTTTATTTTTTATTTAAACTGTAAATAATTTAATCTTTCTAATTTCAAATCCTAAACTATTTAATTTTCTACAATTAAATACATCCAGCTTGGTTTGGAACAACCAATACAATTAATATGATTATTTGTTATATATTGACTATATACGCTATATCTATCAATACATATAATATATATATATATATATATATATATGGCTTACATATAATTAAGTTATAATAGATGCTGCATGTTGAATTTGTCTGCAGAAAATATTATATGTAGGTTATATGTACAACGAGTGATGGAATTGTTCCCGAACAGTTTTTAAATGGTGGCTTCCAGAACTTAAACTATCAAATCCAAAGTTTTTTTTGACCATCTAAGTTCATTTCCAATATTAGATTTGAAAAAAGAAGATGAAAAATATGAGAAACAAAGATGACAACCTGATATCCGATTTTTCGTTTCTCGATCAGCTCTCAAGCAATGGTTTTCAGAGCTTAAATTATCTAGTCCAAAGTTTTTTGATTCTCTAAATTTATTTCCGATGTCAAAATTACAAAAAGAAACAGGAAAATACGAGAAACGGGAGGACAACTCTGACACACTATTTTCTCTTCGCTGATCTCACAAATCTGGTCTGATTTTGGAAAAAATTATATTTCTGCAGTGATAAAGAGGTGGAAAACTAGTTATGATTTGAATTTCGTATTGATAGAAAGTTGTTTGGGTAATAAATGGAGTTGGTAATGGAGTAGAAAAAAGTAAGAGATGAAGAAAGAAGAGAGAAGATAAAAAATTGAGAAAATTGGAAATGAATCTTCTTCCTCTAGTTTCTAGAATTTGGATATATAAAATTTAAAATTACACTCAAGAAATGGAGATTTATGACCAAATTCCATTATTTTGATATAGAATATCAAATGGACAAACAAAAAACTAATCACTGAGTGAATTACAAAAATACCGATTTTTATCCGGATAGCATTTTTGTATGGTATCAATAATTTAGTTGGTCTCCTCAATTTATGGAGAAGGATAGCTTAGCAACTTTTTAGTAAAATGCATTATATATGCGTATTTTACGATTTTAGTCATCGGATTAATATCACTGAACTAAAATTTATTGATAGAACTTAACACTTTAGTTTTCATAGGTTTATTGATTTGTTAGTTCAAATTTGTATTAATTTCACATAAATAATAGTCATTTATAAGGAAAAAAAATTGATATTATAAGCATTTTTACTTGCTTATGAAAATACTGAATTTCCAACACTCATGTTGAAATAATAGAGAAAATAGCTATTTCTTTCTTGGAAACCTCATTTTATGGCATGGATACGTAATTTGGTTTAAAATACATGGCGCATTTTAATTTCTAAAATTTGTATTATATTATTATATATACTAAATTCCTTCGTCATATCACTGTTCCTTGAAAAATAATTTCATTACTTTCTTTCTTTTATATATATATATATATGATTCGATTCAACAAAATTTTTAAGCTCAATAATTTAATTACTTACTCAATTAATTTAAATTATTAAATGAGTTTTTACTAGGATAAAATATACTTTATGCGTGAGATTATATGTGCCTGTTTTAAAAATAATGGTCACGTAAATTTAATATGGTGATATTTTTATAAATAAATTTAAAAATATAAATTATTATTTGCATCTGTTTTGGTTGAAACAAATTTGTTGCTTCTGATTTGACTTTAACAGATTAAATGTTCTTTTCGTCCGATTTTTTTTGTAACAGACGCAATTATTTCGGTAAAAATGTATAACTCAAAAAGCTAACTCATTCTATCAAATCTCCAACTCCACGCCGCCGAGCCTAAGATCGTCGCCACTGCTCATTCCAGTGCCAAAGCTCCTTTCACGCCTTGATAAAGCTCCACTCTCTGTTTCCTCCTCTTTTCTTCTCCTGTAACGGATACACTCGTTCTCAAAGCTTGATTGATGACATGTCTGACGAGGAGCACCATTTCGAGTCTAAGACCGATGCCAGAGCTTCCAAAACTTACCCTCAATTGGTTAGTACCATCCGTAAAAACGGTTACATCACCTTCAAGAACCGTTTTTGAAAGGTATCAATTATCGCTCTTTTGGATTCATTATTTAGATCTGTCTCCGTTCTTATGATGTATTTAATCTTTTCTTTGTTAGATCCATTAATCGCTATGTATCATGGAAGAAAAAGTGAAGATGAGAGAATTCCGGGGATATTTCTTAATTCGTGGTATTTTTTTAGAAAATTCTGAATTTATTGTTGTTTTAACATTAATTCCGAATTTATAAGAATTTGGCTTGTGCGTGTCACTGTTCACCAAGCGGCGCACCAATGCATCATGCAATTCAAAATTTTTTTTTGTTAATTTATTTATTAAATTTTGTTAATTATTTTTTAGAAAAATTACGATACAATTTATAAATTAGAGTTTGATAAATTCCTAATGAAAATTAAGTAAATAATTAAATTAAATTAATAAATTATAAATTAAAGCATTTAGAATTTAATTATACATTAAGTAAAATTTAGAAAATAATAATTTATAAAAATTTTTAAAGATAAAAAATATAGAGAAAATTTATAAAAGTTAAGTTTTTTTTTTCATGCTTCATGTTCATGTAAAAGTTTACCTATATTATTATTATTATTATTATTATTATTATTATTTATCTCATACATTTTTTTTGTTGTAAAAGTTTTTTATTATTATTATTATTATTATTATTATTTGCCTCATACATTTTTTTGTTGTAAAAGTTAACATGCATTATTATTATTATTATTATTATTATTATTATTATTATTATTATTATTATTATTATTATTATTATATGTTCGTCGTTAATTGTTCATTAAATTTTGGTTAATTATTTATTTTTAAAATAAAAATGCTATTTTTTTAAAAATTACGAAAGAAAAAATAAATTTATTTTCGTGGCCTGCATTAAAGTGGCGCACGCAAGCCACGTGTCTAATACCGGCTACGTGTGGCTGCGTGCACCAATTGGACTGACGCACGTCTCCTAAAACCACCATAAATTTGTAAATATAATTTTTAATCACTCCAATATAAGAAATATCCTAGAATTCCGTTGGTTTAATCGCATATATTGATTTCATTTAGCTCGAACCTCTTCCTGCTCCATTTCTCTCTCAATTCTTAAGAATATATCCGCATTTCTCGGACTTATTTCTCTTAAAAAATAGATGAGAATGAGAATATGTGATTTCCATGGTTAGTATTTTGTTTGGAAAAAAATTAATAGAAACGAAATCATTTATGTGGAAATTAAGTTTAATTAACTAAATATAAATTATAATTATTTTTTTAATTTTTTGATAGACTCTTAATTTATGTTAGAAGACATTATAAAAAATATATAATTTTAATAATATTATTTTTTAATAATGATAAAATTAAAAGTGTAGCTATTTTAAATAAATATAATTTATATATAATTTAAGTTTAAATAATTGGAGAATCAAAACTATATTATTTTATAAAAATTATATTATCTTATTGTTAATCAATAAATTCACATTTCAAAATAAATATATTAATATAAATATGATAATTTAATCAAACATGTACAAGTTAAATTTCATTCTCATCTCTATTCTTTAAAAAAATTTAAACCAAATAATATGTTAAAGTCAATCATTCTCATTAATAATCCCTTCATTTCAATTCTCATTTCAATTTCCACTCCTGAACCATACGGTTCCTAGTGATTCAGGTTGGTTCTACTCTTTCTTTTACCTGTCCATTGAATATAAGTTATTTTATTGTTGATTGGGGAATTCAGATTCAATTTCCTGTAACTGGTTAGCTTGATATATTTTTTTTTCCTTTTTGATTTCTAATATGGGTTTGATGTTCTATCTAAGCATTACATCGGATGTAGAATTGGATAAGATTTCTAATTGGGTAAGTCTTACTTGTGATCTGATAGCTAAAACAGTAGTAGTCGAAATCTGCGGTTTTCCCAGTGGTTCTTCTATTTGAGCATGTATAAAAATGTATCATACTTTATTTGGAGAAAGAAGTGATATGTGATCCTATTTGATGGCTCGTTAATATGTAAGCCCTTAATTGATTCTAGGCAATAAATTGTAATTGGATAACCGTATCTGGCTTATGCTCGGCCAGAGATGCATTGTCCTTTCAAGCCTAAAATTTTTTTATGCTTTCAATATAATCAAAGACTCCTTTGTTTCAGAGATGTCCTTCATACGTTCTTTGCCTTCAATTGCTCCACTAAGTTGATGTACGAAGCGATTTTGGATTGATGGGAACTTTAGGCTTCGGTTAAAAGTATAGATTTCAAAAATTTTTATTTTAACTCACACTTCGTATGTTAACCTTGAGTATTTGTCCAAAACTACATACTGGAGTCGGTTATAATGATCCTGCTACTGTGAAAAAAATATGACAGATGCGCTCAATTAGGCGAAATCTTAGCAGAAGCAACTTTTAATTTATTATGAGCCCAAACAATTGATTCAATAAGTTCTTGCCAATAACCACGACTGCTGAATAGAGACTGAAAAGAGCCTATGCTCTCTTCTCTATTCATAATTCATATTCCAATATATATCGAAACTAATCACTAATCCAAGATTGGAATATTCGAAGGACTCTTCTGACCAAACAAGTAATTGTCTGTAAAGTTGTATAGTTCTACGAATTTATCGACTAATAAAATTATCAAATGAATTGTAATTACAATTGATACGACTGAAAAAGATATATGAGTAAATATATGTTCTAAAGTCAAAAATATCATAAAATTTTTAAAATTATTTGCATGTTAACCTTGACTATTTATCCAAAACTATTATAAATCATTTATGGATAATATCTATTTGTCAAAATCATCCCATAATTTTTAGAACAAAATGGAAAAATAAAATGTTATAACAAGTTTTTTAGAATTGAGCTCACCAAATATACAAAATAAGCAAAAAGGCTAAAAATTTTAATTGTATTTGATAAAACTTATTTGATAGTTCAATATGTATAATCACCAAAATTTTCTTTTTATAATTATACTCTCTATCTCTATTTTTCTTTTCTAAGAACAAGATTATTTTTTTTCCTTCGTTCCTTTTCTTCCTTCTTTTCTCTCTTACATTTTTCTTATCTCCGCTATTCCTTATCTCTTCCTTTTCTTTGTTTTATTCAAATAAATGAATTAGCAAGTGACAATATTGTAACACTTTAATGCTATAATGCAATATGTGTTATTTTTGTTGGCAAGAGTAGCAAAATGCATTAATGTTATAATGCAAGGTGGCACAAAAGAAAGAAGCAATGCACATCAATCAAGTAATTCATGCATGGTGGCACAAAAGAATTAATAGCCTAATGCAATATGCAAAAAAAAAAAAAAATGAAGAAAGATGGTGAAAGAAGCAATGCAGATTAATCATGATAATTACTTTAATATACTATTATGGTTAATTTAATTAAATTATATTAATTTTAATTAACACTTTAATTAAAATTATATATAAGAGAAATAGTTAAAATTAATCAATATTAATTTTAACTCAAATAATATAAGTGATTATTTTTAATTTAATTATCGATTAAATTAATCATCACATCATAAATATTTACTAGCCAAATAATTTTAATATTATATTGGACGCTATTTCCGAATTTCTCATATACCTGGACACACATTAAGTATCATTACGGAATTCTTTTTTAATTACAGATAAAATTTTAAATATTAATTTGACCTCTAGATTATAATATTAAGTTATCTTGTTGTGATCTTGATATTAATTAGGATCACAATACATCAAACCCTATTGATCAATATACTAATGAGTGGTAATTTGTGTTCTAATTAACATAAAACTTATCATTATTAATCTAATTAATAACATTGATCTTATATCGAATAAGTTATATTTCTCCTAACTATGAATATATTTTATCAGAATCAAAATATCAACTTCATTAGGATCTTGCTCTGTTGCAATAGGGTAACGAGTCCTACTATTAGTAATCTCATATCTCACTACATGACTAACTGTAGTGACAACGAGCCGGATTACCAAATGTAAATAGTCTAATGCAAGGCAAGAGCACATCTACAGTCACCCATAAAAGGACAGTCTTAACATATCAAGTCAAAAGGCTTTAAGTCATAAAAGACCTATATATTATGACCAAGACAATAACTTTTGACGTCAAGCACTACCTGTGCAGTTATTATCAGGCGTTACTATTTGATACTTTTAGTTTTTTAAGAACCCGCTGGTTTGTCTAGATATCACTATATCATGGAGAATGAGATTATTTCTCAAAATAAATCATGTGATAACTTAGAGACTTAATGAATGTCCAATTCATTGTCTTTTTCCGGTTATGAACATTTTTAAGATTATATTTGACCAGAGATATTTATCTCCTTATTATCAACAACTTGATAATAAATTCTCTGTGGATAATTAATAAGTTGTATATTTCATAGTATAATGTAACTATTATATTCATAATTTAATCAACAACTTGAATATTTTATTTATAATGAATATGAAATATACTCGTGTCCATTATGGTATATAATTTAATATATAAAAAGAGGTGAATGCATTAGAGTATATATATCATTGATAACAATTAACTCTTTGTCAGGTTAACTGTTTGGATATCTTCATTCTGGTTTGATTGCCAGGTTGTTGCTTTGAATTTCTTTGCATAATTTGACCTTGAATTATGCTGCAGTTTCCATCGAATGAATATACCACATAGTTTTTTTTTCCCAGATAACTGATCTCCTCTCTTGTTTGATGTAACACAAAAGGTATATTTTATATAATTATGTATACTTTCTTTACTAATTGTCTTGTTTTATGTATGATCATTCTCCTTTACTTTTTTGATTAAATACAATTTTTGAGCGATTCTTCTTTGCCTCAGTTTTCTTACTCTCTGCTTACCAAGAGTATGTTTGTTTGTTTTTTTATTAAGTAATATCGAATTCTCTTTTCCTTGATTTCTTCTCTTTTTCTTTTATTTCTTTCTTTGTTTTTGTTCTGGATCTGTTCCTCTCAGGTTTGTATTCCTACATTATGTAGATCTATTTATATATTTTCTTGCAACTTTCTGTTATCTTACTACTCACTATTGTTATTTTAGCTCACTTTGTGTAAGGATTTTTGTTGCTTTATTTTGATTTCTGTTTAATTTGTCTCCATAAAGAGGGTTGATAATATGTATTTATATGATTAAATTCTGACTTGGTATTTCATACATAAAATCTTGTAGTAAATCATTGAGTGAATTTCATCAACGGTACTTCAACTATGTAAATTGTAACAATTCAGTATCTTAAAAATTATTTGTAACATAAAATTGTCTCAATTTTTATTTTATAACTAAAATAATCTTTGAAAAACTGTATTGTTACAATTTATATAGTTGAGGTACTGTTGGTAAAATTCACCCTAAATCATTAGAAGCTGTTACAATAAAGGAGATGTTTCTGTAGTTTGACCCTCCATCATGCATGTTCCAACAGAACAATTTTATTCTTTCATCTATTTCAAATATTGATTACTGTGGACACATAATTTATTTGGAAAAGCAGTGCAGATTACATACAAATTATACTTTTTCTTAGGTAGTTTATTTATTAATGATGAATGAAAAAATAACAATGTGAGTAACTTCGTAATGCCCATATTTTCTTTCTCTATTCGGAATTGGCGCAGCTCATGCTATGAGTTTTAATCAATATTATTAAATCCGGACCAAACCAGCCAGTTCAACTGGTTTAACCGGAAACTGGTCTCCAATCTGAATGAATTTTCTGCTGTTAATCAGAGATGTATTGAGCTAGTTAAAAAACTGGCTACCTGACCGGTTGAACTGCGAAATGGCTGACCCGATCACGGTTTAGTGGTTTGACCCGTTAGAAAATAATTCAATCAGTTGTTGAAAATCGATGGTGTTGGGATTTAGTCGCACTTAAGCCAACTGAACCAGTTTATTTTAGTCTCACCAACTTTAGTAAAACAATATCCAACATATATTTAAGCAAGAAAACTTGATTTTAAGTATTAATATTTTATTATTATTAAACTTTATTGAAAAAATTTATAAATTATTTTATTTATGTAAAAAATTCCTTAATTGAAAAATAAATTCTACATAATTAATAATATTACTTCCTTTTAATATTAATAATAAATATATTCACTAATTTTAACTATTCACATTATTTAAGAGACAAATAATTGAAAAAAATTTGAAATTTAATTATACTTGTTATCACAATATTTTTATATTAATTACTTTTAAAGCTATTTTGGTTTCTATTAAAAATATTATTTTAATTGATAAATGAATTTTTAAATTTATTGTATATTTTTTATTTTTCAAAATTAAAATATAAACTAATCAATTTTATTACTTATCATAAAAATAATAAATAAAATTAAATATATTATTATATTTGAGAATTTTTTAAATATAATTACATAATATTAGTATTTTGAATATATTGTTGTGTATAAATAAGTTTAGCAAAAATACATTTTATATTTTACTATGTGGATATTGATAAAATATATATTTTGGTAGAATTTTATTTTAATAGTCCTAATCACCTCAATGATTTAATTACCCTTAATATATCTTCTATTTTTATTATGCTTGTATAAAATATATTATGTTTTATTATATTTAGATATTATATTTTATAAAAATCTTATATAGACTAGTTCGATTCCAGTTCAATTTTAAATATGTGACCCACTATATTTTTCGGTTTATAGGTCGGGCTAATTTTACAATCTTGTTTTTAATTGAATTTTCATAATAGTAGTAAATAAACTAAATGAGTTCCATTTTACAACTGAAGGCTAGCTAGGAGATAATAAAAGGATTTGGAATGAGTAGAAAAGCAGCCTATCTTTGGTTGGACTAATAATTCTTTACGTATGACATGATAAGAATTAACTTAACGTTCATTAATTGGATTGTGATTTCTATGGCGTTTGACTATTGTTTGAGTTCCAAGCTTTGAGGGCTATGGTACAAGCAAATCCACAAATTTAGAAATGAACTGAATCAAAGCAAGAATATATTTAAAAGAAGAATATGTAAAATAAATAAAGATTTAATTTGACCCTTATGAATTGGTGTAATGTTGTTTCTCGGTTAATGTTGCAAAATTTGTATTGATATTTTACTTGTGAAATTGATATTTTTTTTTGGACTTGATTAATCATTTGATTATGTTATTATTGTGCAGCAAAAGGTTCTCCAGTGCAAAGAAAACCTTTGAAGCATAAGGATTACAAAGTATTTTTTGAATCTTGTTTGGGGAAATTTTTTTCTGTTTTAGAGAGACAAACAGTTAGGTTAGGGTCAAAAGAATTTTATTTTCTTTTTCTTTTTTGTAATTGAGAAAAAATTAAGAAAAATAAAAGATCTCTTCTATTAAATTTAGGCTTAATTACATAAAAAATTCAAAACTTTGCACTTTGTCACAATTATAACCAATTCTATTTTTGTAACAAATTTAGTCTCGGTATCATTAAATGACACTCTGAATTTAGCAAGCGCTAACATAAATTGCTTAATCAAACTCAATATGATAATATATCAAAATGATTAGGCAATCTATGTCAGGGTCAATTGAATTCTGAGTGTGGTTTAACGATACCGATGCTAAATTTTTTACGATAATAGAAGTTCATATAATTAAACTCAAATTTTCAAAGAATTAGATATCATTGTAACAAAGTGCAAAGTTCGGGATTGTTTATATAATTAAGCCTCAAATTTATTTATAGTTAACAAATATTGATTTAATCATATTGAAATAGAATTTAGAAATTTTTTATTTTTTAAAAAAATGGATTTTTTGTATCTGTTTTATAATAGACACATTTGACCTTATCAAATGAGTCTATTTTGTAAAATAACATACGCATTTGACTCTATTATATGAGATTGTTTTGCAAAAAAATAGACGTAATTGACTAATCAAATGTATCTGTTTTGTACATAACATATGCATTTGACATGGTTAAATACATTTGTTTTTCTCAAAACGGACTTATTTACTACTCAATTGCATTTCCATCATTTGTGTATATACAATATCATATGAAAAAAGTCCAAAAAAAGTTACAAATGACTCTTTTATGTACTAGTGTTTAAGAAATAAGTTTAAAAAGACATTTTTCTTTACTCATTCTTGCATTGGAGCTAGGCTTGGCAATGGAGCGGGGGCCAAAAGTATGATCTTTATCCCATTCCTACTATAATGGGGAATCCCTGTTCCCATCCTCATCATACTAATGGGAATAAATTTATCTACGTAATTGTTTCTGCAAAGATCTCCATCCCCACAGGATCCCCATCATTGCTAATTTTTTTTTAAATTAAATAAATAATAATAATGGATTAATACTATAATTTTATATAATAGAATAACTAATTTAGCATGCATGAAATATGATAGTTACTGTCATGTAAATCTAAAAATTCACAAATTTAAACAAGTATAGATAATACATAAATATCAATAGATAATACATAAACATTCATACATAATTTAAAAGTTCTCACATCTAGAAAAAAATAAATAATTCATAAATTATATTAGTATATAAGTTTAATATAATACAATTACTTTGATAAAAAAATATGCATAATATAATATTTAAAATTTAAATTATTAAATATTTAATATATATATATACTTTTAAAATATAATTACTAGATTTCCACAAGGTCGGAGCAGGGAGTATCCTTGACCTACCTAGCTCAACTAGGGATGACAATTCATGTTAACAGGTCATGTTCGTTGTGATGCTCCACTTATATAATATGAATAATCCCATTATATAAGCGAAATATTACAATACTAGCTAAATAAATATGTCTGAATTAAAACTCTTCAATTTCACTATTTTTATTATTTTATTTATTTATTAAACCTAATCCACTTATTAGTTTTTGTTTGGGCATGTCATTCCAATTATCATCATATATCATCGTGTCATATATATTACGTAATTAAAACTACCACAATAAATCTTTTTGTGACTTACAAGTCTCATGGTTAACTTTTTACATATACACTACATCAAAATTTAAAATATATTGGCTTAAGTCATGCTCAACTCCTTAAAAAAGTTTGTTTTCACTATTTAGCCTTCTGTAGCGATTTTTGGTTCACTCAGCCACTTAAACTCTTTTTTTGATCAATCTTGCCCAATGTCCAATTCGTAAAATATGCATGGAGCTTCTTAATGCTGAAATGGCAAGGAAAAATATTTTATTTAGTCAATAGTGTCATGTAACGCCGGCCAATGGGGGCTTAGAAGCTATTGTGGTACATAAGTTTTGAGAATTTATGAGGAATATTAGAGGTACATGAAGATATATATGAGGTATATGTAAGGTATATTGGTCAATTTTGTCTTTGGTTTGAAGAGAGGGATGAAAGAAATGAAAAAAAATGCGAACAATCAGCCTTCATGCCCATGAACAAAGTGATTCATGGCTATGAATATCGTGGTCAAAGACAAGCATTGACTATTTTTACTGTAGATATTCATGGCCATGAAGATTTTGTTCATGATCGTGAAGGTTTTGTTCATAACCATGAATATTGATATTCATGACCGTGAAAGGGGCTGTATATAAGCTTTTTCTACAATCTTATCTTCATTTTTCATCATATTTTCCATCATCAAATCCCAAATCCCTATCATACACACCCAAGAACCATAGTGAGTGATTTAACACCAAATCAAGAGAGAGAAAACAATCAAAGTAAGATTTGAAGAAATCATTATCTTTGGTGAGTTTTTGAAGGAGAGAGAAAGTTGATGCAACAGAGCCCACGAGTTCCTTACATGACCAAGGGTAGTATTTACCTTCAAGAGGTAAGAAAATTATCTTTTTGCTATGATTATGAAGCTATATGAAGTAGTTGTGGTGTTTGGGTGAAAAGCATTGGAAGATGAGTTATGAAAGAAGAAGGGTGATTGGGTTTGTATGTGTTCATGTTCTTTGAAGTTATTAGAAGTGAGATACCATGATATTGAGTTTAAAATATGCTTAATAACCTTAGTTTGGGAATTATGGAATTTGATTTATGATGTCATAGCTTAAGAATTTAGTTATAGCTTGAGTTAATGAGAAATAATTGTGATTATATTTAGGTGATGCCTTTGGAAGATGGAATTAACCACCAAGGATGCTAGGCAAGCTTAAAGCTTGGATTTTAAATTGGCTCCATAGAGGTAAGTACACATATGCTTCTTTAACATATTGAATGTCATGAAAATGTAATAATTGACATGTTAATTAAAAATAATCAGAAATTAAGATGGAAATGGAAAGAGGTATTAGATTAAAAATGGTATGGGTATAGTAGATCGGAATTATGATTAAAAGATAATGAATATTGAATGATATGAATTGAGGTTAATGATAGAAGAAGTAAGATAAGCACGACTACGATGAATATGATTATAAGAGGATTTCATAAGTAATGGCTTATTAAACTTGAATAATATATATGTGTCAACACTGAAAATTTATAAATAGGTAAATGCACAAGCTCTATAAAGGCACTTAAGGTGCCCTAAGGGAATGACATAATAGAGATAAGTTCTCTAATTTGCAAGTTGTGAATTGTTATGTTGAACATGCTTATTTAACAAGTAATGTGATATTATAAAATATGAAAGTATAAAATGGTATGAGTAAATGTTAAAGAAGTTAATTAAGAGTATTTGAATATATATAAAAGTGATAAAGAGTATGAAAATGGTAAATGCATTAAAGAAGTACAAAGTATGTGTAAAGTGTGAGTTGTGAGTTTGGTTGTGACCCCATTTTAGGGGATGATTTGAGTTGTGATAACATATTTGTTTTGTTATCCAATGATCATGAATGATGTTTATGCATGTTTAGGAAGTGATTAAAATTGGAATTTTGACAAAATTCTACTATAGGCACAAGTTATGATCTTTCACAACTAACGTCACAACCATGCTAAAACTGTCATGACTATAAATATAGAGGCAGCAGCCTTCACGACCATGCTTCATGGCCAGACCAAAATTCATGGCCGTGAAGATACTATTCATAACAAAGATGATTCATATTTAAATGATATTTTGGTGAGTCTGTTATATGCTGATTATGCTTATATGTTAAAGTATGATGTAGAAATATGTGAAAATATGTTGATATGCATAAATGTAATATGTGAACATGCATATGTTATATGTAACATAATGAAAATAAGAAAGAATGAGATTTAAATAAGAAGATGCTTTAACATAAATATTCATTTCTCTACCTGTAGACTAGAATTAGGATATAAAGTGCACCATTAAAGGGAAACTATTGTACCGAACCAGTTATATATTTAGGGACAAGGTGGCTTAAGCTTGTGGAGCGCCCTTGATCTCAGTTATATGCAAATGATATATTGTAATCAGATAATGTGGCTTAAGCTTATGTAGTGCCCTTAGTCTCGTTTATATATATATATATATATATCTATCTATCTATCATGATCCGTCAAGGAGGCTTAAGCTCATAGAGCGCTCCTGATGGGAAATCATAGTAAATAGGGTGGCTTAAGTTCATAGAGCGCCCCTATTCCACACCCTATGTTCGGATAGTACGGGAATGAGATTTGGGCTAGTGACTAGAAAATGTGATATGAAAGGTAATTATATGTTAAAAGAATTAAGGCAATGATTACAGAATGAAATGAAATATATAGTGTTATGATTATAAATATTACAAGAAATTGTATGCTACTCCTTGAATTGATATACGCTCAAGCCTCCGAGAGGTCAATGCGTTAATTAATAAATTAGAATATCAAAGTAAAGGAAAAAAAATGTGATCTATAGATCACAATAACATACATAAAAGACATGTGCATATAAGAATTGCATGAGTGGGGAATGCCCCGACAATGATGTAATTATGTGTTTCGTATATGATTGAAAGACAAATTTATGCTATCATTATTGTAAATGATATGATTACATATTTTGTTGATTTGCATATGTGTAGCTTAGCGTGTTTCATGTGCATGCAGGTCATGGAGCTAGTATAAAGTTAATGTAACGGTTGACAGTAGAGATGCCTAAGCCCATGCAGAGGAGACCATGTAAACCGGATCTAGTCGATACTTCCATAATATGTATTTATTTTTTGCATTCATTATAGGAATGTAGTTACTATTTTTATTAACATGTAGTTATGTAATATGACGCAAAGTAAAAGAAATATATATATATAGCTCAACTTGATGTACTATAAAGGCCTTATAGGCCTGACTTAAAATATAAAATATGATAGAAACAAGTTATAGTCACCCAGTCTGTAGCACTTTCTATATATTATGTGTTATACTCATAGTATGTAGAGAGTGGTACATGTCATGTTAACAATAAAGGATCATATGTTCAGTTTGATGAATTAAACAGGTGGCAAAGTATACCAAAAATAGAGTTCTAATAGCTATGTGGAACAAAAATTATTGTAGGAGACTAAATGGTGAAAATAAACATTTTCAGGGAGCTGTGTATGATTTAAGCCAAACATATTCTTTAAATATATACAAGATATGTCTACTAAACTCATATACATGATCATGACTAAAACAGAAGTAAGAAATTACAGCCCACGATTTGGGTTTACATTGTCTTCTCTGATATGATATTTGTCTTTTTCTTTGTCAACTCCACAATCTACTATCTATAATTTATCAACTTCAGATCCAATAACAAATTTATTTGGATTGATTTTGCTGTGAATCTTAACTTAAAGAATGAAGAAAAGGGGATTTTTGTGGGAGGAAAAAAAAAAAAGAAAGGGAGATGAGGTTAAAAGAAAAGTGTAGAAGCTCATAGGTTTTTATATTGCCAACATTTTGACTGACCTTAACAATTTTGTTCATGTCCATTTCTATTTTTTTTACCTTTCTTTTTCTTTTTTTATTTATATTTTTACTTATTTTTATTATAACTAACTATAAATTTTGATATTTTTTTAAATAGCTAAACAATAAATTTATCATAAATCTATAAATTATTTAAAATTTCTTATTTAAAATTCATCAATCCAAATGTAGTCTTACATTTTTTTTCTTTCAGATGTATGTGGACTGGCTTGAGCGACAAGGAAAATATGAGGTGCAAAACAAAATGGACTTCAATCATCTTTTGAAAATTCTTGGGATCTCAAGAATAAGAAAATTAAGATTTAATAATTTTGGTTCATAGTATAGAGAAACCCAAACGGATGGTTTTAATGGAGTCTCAAAGTAATCACTAGCAAAACAATCATAATAACAAGAATAGTACTGACAGCAATAGTAAAGATCGTCAACACCACCACCACCACCATGGCCGCAAACAAGAATCCTCGGCTTCTCTGCAAATAGTCTGTCTTGATTCTCTATTGTCTCAGCTCCAACAACAACAAGGTTCTATTGCAATGGCCACCCCTACAACCTCTCCGGCCCTAGTCATGGGCTCCATTTCTAACCAAAATTTACTATACCCTTCAACTTCTTCTAACTCCAACAATTCTTCTGTCACCAAACCCACCACCAAAAAGCCCTCCAAGGATTGCCACACCAAAGTTGATGGTCGCGGCTGCCGCATCCGTATGCCCTCCTTGTGTGCCGCCAGAGTCTTTCAGGTCATTAGAGAATTAGGCCATAAATCTAATGGAGAAACAATTGAATGGCTACTCCAGCAAGCAGGACCTGCTATTATTGTTGCTACTAGTACTGGCACAATTCCTGCTAATTTCTCCACTCTAAATGTATCTTTACAAAGTAGTGGCACAACAATTTCAGCGCCACCATCAACATCAATTCCACTTTCTTTCCATAGTAGGTTAGCTTTCTATGATAATGGTGCTAATAATCAAAGAGTTATGGGTTCGAATTTTGCAATGGTAGGATTTCAACATTAGCTCTATCCTCAGAATCTTGTTTCTGAAGAGAATTATATGAGAAAATCATTAGAGAAGATCTTTTTAAAGAGACAACAACCACATTAGCAATAACAAGAATCCACATAACAAGACAACAGTATAAGTTCTATCAAGTCTACAAGAACTGGAGTTCAAGATCATCAAGAAATCGGTTTAATTAGACCATCAAACATTCTAGCAACATTGGATATGTGGGCCATTGCGACAGTCGCCATGAATGGTGGGAATGCATTTTGGATGTTATCGATAGGTGGGGAAGCAAGCACCACAGCCGCCATATCAGAGACACAGCTGTGGTCTTTCCCAGCAACAGGCGGAGTAACATCTATGCAGGGAGTGAATTTAGGCGGAGGTGGGAGGATGAGCCCGATTCAACTCGGGTCGATGATAGTGTTGTTATCAGTGGTGTGTATGTTATAGTGCATTCACTGCTTTTTATATATTAATTATTATACCACATTGGAAACATGTATATTTCACATTCATAATAAATAAATATTCAAGTTGATAATTATATTATGAATGCAATAGTTAAATATACTATGAAATATACGGCCCTTTGATTATCTACAGAGAATTTATTATCAAGTTGTTGATAATAGTGAGATAAATATTTTTAGTAAAAGATAATCTTAAAAATGTTCATAACCGATATAGGACAATGAATTGGGCATTCATTGAACCTCTAGGTTATCACATGGTTTATTTTGAGGAGGAATCTTATTCTCCATGATATAATGATATCTAAATAAACTAGTGGGTTTTTAAAGAGTTAAGGATACCGAACAGTGACGTTTGATAATAACTGCACAGATAGTGCTAGATGTCAACAGTTATTATCTTGGTCATAATATATGAGTCTTATATGACTCAAAATCCTTTAACTTGAGGTGTCAAGACTATCTTTTCATGGGTAGCTGTGAAGCTGCTCTTGCCTTGTACTATGCTATCTGTGCTAGATGTCAATAGTTATTATCTTGGTTATAATATATGAGTCTTATATGACTCGAAGTCCTTTGACTTGAGATGTCAAGACTATCCTTTCATGGGTAGCTGTGGAGGTGCTCTTGCCTTGTACTGGGTTATCCGTGCTTGGTAATCCGGCTCGTAGTCACCACAGTTAGTCATGTAGTAAGACATGAGATTACCAATAGTAGGACTCGTTACCCTGTAGCACAGAGCAAGATCCTAATGAAATTGATATTTTGGTTCTAATAAAATAAATTTCTGGCAAGAAGAAATATGACTTATTCAATGTAAGATTGAATTATTAATTAGATTAATAATGATAAGTCTTATTTTAATCAGAACGTAAATTATCACTCATTAGTATATTAACCAATAGGGTTTGACATGTTGTGACCCTAATTAATATCTGAATCATAACGAGAGGACTTAATATTATGATTTAGAGGTCAAAATAATATTTGTGATTTTATTGGTAATTAAAAGGAGAATTCCGAAATGATATTTAATGTATCCAGGTATACAAAAAATTCGAAAATTGTGTCCAATATAATATTAACTCTTCAATATTATTGACCTTATAAGTCACACTCAAAATACATTATTAGTCTAGTCCATATATAGATGTGAGAAGTAATTTAATTGAGAATTAAATTAGAAATGATCACTTATGATTAATTTTAACTATTTCTCTTATTTATAATTTTAATTAAAGTGTTAATTAAAATTATAATAATTTAATTAAGTTGTTAATTAAATTAACCAAAGTGGTATATTAAAGTAATTACCATATTTAAGAGAATAGAAAAGAAGATTGATTCAATGATTAATGATAGTAACTCGAAAATGAATTATGCAATTATTGCACCATCATTATATCATAAATAAAAATTAAAAAAATCAATTTTTTTTCTCTCCGTCTAACTGCAAACTTCATTTAATGAGGTGAAAATTTGGCTTCCTGGCCATTTTCTTTTCTTAATCTCCTTCTTTTCTTAAAAAAAAAAAAAAAAAGTTAATCATCTTCTTCAAAAAGGTTTTCATCTTCGTCTGGTTCTTTGTTTTTCTCTCGGAGCAAAAATTGTTTTTATTCTAAAAATTTTCTTTCTCTCATATTGTATAAATATTTAAAGAAAAAATTGAGAAAAAGCTCATAAAGTGTTAGTAGCTTATAAATTTGTCATAAGGAAAAATTTGTGATCATACATCTGGGACTAGTAAAAGAGTTTCATCAACGCAACTAAAACTTTTTTGTATTTTTACTTGGTTTGCACTTTGGTGAACTCGATAATAAAAGGTTTGTTTTAATCCTTTTATTTTCTATTTTATTCTTAAAAATCATGAGATAATATTGGCAAAATAGATTTTATCCATAAAAGTTACGCAATATGTTTTGCTAATAGTTATGGATAAATGTTCAAGATTAATATGAAAAATGTATTTTCATGTCATGCAATATTTGATTGCATGTTTCTGTAAAATTAAAAAATTTTTAAATCTATAATTTTGACCGAGACTTAGAGCTCCCTTCAATCTAAATAATGTTTCCGCTGCCATTAAGTGCAGCCACCAATGGGTGGTCGCAGCGACGGTCATCAGCAACTAGGGTTAGGATTAGCAGAGTAATATGGGATTAGTGACTGGAGTTAATGCATATATACAACAGTAGTAGGGTTGGATTGGGGATGAATTTAGAGCAACACAATCAAGAAAACCAGTAACATGGCAGTCAAAGGGGGGATGAAAACCCCACTGATTCTCAATAATCTCAAAATTTTATTCATGCAAGTGTGGTTAATTATAACTAAGCAAGATTTTTAAGCCTAAATTAATCTTCTATTTGTGATTTTTTTTTTTTTTTTTCCTTTCTTGCTCTGCTAGGATTGAGCTGTTCCAACTTTCTACCATATATTCATTTGTTCAAAAGAAAAAAAAAGTTTGTACTATTCATTCTCCATTGTAATTGTAGATATTGTTTTTTATTTAATATTTTTGAAAAGCAGCCATCTTGATTGTAAGCCACTCTTGCTCAGATTCGGAAATGGAATTTCAGAACATTTTCGCTAATGCTACTTATCCTAATTTATTTTGTAAAAATTTGTTCCAATTATATTAAAATATTTCTATTTTAATACAAATATGAATTGATAAAATACAAATATTTTAATTTATGTCTGAAAAAATTGGTATAAAAGTAAGACAACTTTTAGACCAATTTTGTATTTACCACGTCATTCATAAACTAATTTAATTATATAATAATATGTATACATGTTGTACGTATTCATATCAATCAATAAAAATAAAATAATTATATATATATATATATATTATTAGATTAGTAATGATATAATAGATTGAATTAATTACCTAAAGAATTTCTACAAAAATAATTGGCAAAAAGTAGCATTTTTCTATTAATTTGGATCAACAGATATGACTATTGGAGTAGTCAAGCCAATGAATAAATTATGATAGCTAGGGTAGTTGTTAGCGATTACTGATTAGCAATAATGATAGGCAGCTGTTAGAAATTAATGATTGAAACAATACAAAAATTTCTGATTATTGTGCTTATTAATCTATAATTCCTAATTCAATTATATTACATGATCTAATTTATTTTGTTCTACCTTAATTATTTTATTTGTATTAAAATATTAATGTTTTAATGTAAATTAAGTGATACAAATTAAAAAAAAAACTTTAATACATGTTAGAGAGAAATTGGTAAAAATAGGTGGAAAAAATAATATTTTTCTTCTGAATTAATGCATTTATCATCTTAAGTTGCTATTAAACTCTTCGTTTAAAAATTTGTACAATTCCTTGTATTTATCATCTTAATTAATTAATGTACCTTAATTTATGGTTCACAAGAATTAATTATGATCATAATTAGTGCTATACATGAATCCTCGATTTTTTCTAATTAGACCAAAGAACTATAGAAAAAAATTTAGAATTAAATTGTATTATTGACTTTTTTTTATTAGAATCGAACTAAACTGTACTGTTGATTTTAACTTTTATGGATTTAAATTTTTTAATAATATCTGGACCGAGAATTGTACCGAACTATTCTGAATCCGACTTATACCGAAAGAACCGATATCTATATATTTATAATTCAGTATATATAAATATAATAACTAATTAAAATTAAATAATTTATATATAACATTATTTATAAATTTTTATAGTCTCATTATATAAATAAAATAGAACTTAAATTTATAATTATATGTGTTTTAATTTATTAAATTAACTTATAATTAAATTTATTTATTATTTAACAAAATTAAAAAGATATTTATAATAGTAATGACTCTGAATAATTAAAAATTTTATATGTTCAAAATAATTTTACATGCTAAAAAATTTATGATGGTGGTGTAGAAATTTGAACCCATAACTTATATTATAAGTCTAAAATAAGTTTACATTCAAATCAATGAACTATTTATATTATTAATATGCAAATAAAAAATATTTGTAATATAAGTCTAACTTATATCTTTCTCTTCAAATTTATAAAAAAAATATTTGTAATATAATAAAAAAAATTTCATTTTTACTACAATTTTTATCACTAATTATATTATTTAGTCTTAGATATATTACTTATTTGATAAATTAAATTTAAGTGCAATTAATTTTAAAGTAACATAATTTATAGTAAGTGTAATATAATCATGTGATAAATCAATCTAATTTATTTTTTATTCTAATTATATTATATAATTTTTTGTTAAAACAATAATATTATTTTAAACTTAATACTAATCTATATATTATATTATTAAATAAAACATATAAAATTAATGTACTTAATAAACTTATAAATTTATATAATTTATAATTAATGAAGATTATAGTTATATATATACTTTAAAATTAAATAGTCACAAACTTACATATTTATTATTTATAATTATATACTTATAAATATATACTTATGAGATTATATACCTAATATTTTAAAATTTAAATGTTATTATATGTACACCTTACTATGTGCAATATATAATTTTTTATCAAAATAATTATATTATATTAAATATATCTATTAAATTAAATTTTAAATATAATTAACTATAGTCATACCTTATCATATATTATATTATTTTTATCACAATAATTATATTAAATTAATTAAATTTATATACTAATCTAAATTTTATTAATAAATAATATATAATTAATATATTTAATAAACTTATATAATTATATACTTTATAATTAATGTAGACACCATAATTGTTAAATCCATAGAAGATTGGCTAATCAAACCGGAAACCATCAAACCAAAACAATCAATTCAGACCAATAATTTATTATATAATTATATATTCTTTAAAGATTAATAGTTTATTAAGAGAATTATTATGTGATGATTGCATGTTTCTTATAATATTATTAAGTATCTATTCAGTCAAACATATTTAAATTTTATATAATTTTTACATAGTTCAAAATATCTTAGTATTGAATTGTTTTGTATTGTATTATTTAGTATAAAAAAAACCAAATAACTGTACCGAATTATTATGAATTTTTCAAGATAATACAATACGAAAATTTTATCTTTCCAATACAATACAATACTAGAATTTATAAATTTCTAACTTTTTAAAATAATACCAAAAATTTTTCAATTTCTAAATTGGACTGAATCGAGTACAACCTAATAATAATAGAGCACTATAATAAAAGGGAATGGAAGACAGCAAGAGAGATGAGTATAACCGAAAGGTTAAAAAACGAATATGACAAAGGCGATTATGTGGTTGTTGCCCATTATTCTCTGAAAAGGATACCACGTTATTTATAAAGTATATTATACTTATATCAATTAATAAAAATAAAATAATTAAATATATATATTATTATATGATTAAATTAATTTTGTAAAAAAAAAACTCAGAGAAATTCCACATGTCGTTTTATTAGTGGATTAGGATATATGTTGATGGTAATTAGGAATTTGCTTGGTTATCCAGTTGTAGCATAAAAAGCAAAGAGAAAAAGCAAATAATAGGGAATCTGGTGGCCTGCCTTTGTCTTTCAACATGTTTGCTAATGGCGTGTGCCTTACAAGAAGATTGAACTCGTCCCATATAGTTCATCAATTAACCTAGTTCTTTAATTTTTCCACCGTCTGTTCTTTCCAATCATTTTTTCTTGTGGTGTGTATCTAATTTGAAAAATGCTATCACCTACCTCTCCATATATTTCTACAGTACATTTTCAATATAAAAAATATATATATTTTAAGAAAATAATATAAAAATTAATGATATTTTATAAGTAAAGATATATCTCTTTTTTATATTGAAAGTATATGATAAAAAATACAAGAGAAAATGTTGGAAGCATTTCTTATAATTAATTTTGTTTTTCTCAAGAAAATCTGATGTTCAAATAGGAAATCAAAATGAAATTTGATGAATTTATATTAAAAATATCTAATGGACATTCTTAAACAAATCATTAGATAGTCCCACTTGCAAATTGGCTGCCCACAAGAAATGCTTCCCCTAAGCTTATCCAGAAGGAAAACTTGATTACAGCCCACAGACCTCGAATCTAATTTTATTTATAATACTAATATGCTTTTATTAGATTTTTAATTATCCATTAGTCTCACCCCATCCAAAAGCAAATACTTTTTTTTTTTAATAATTCATCCTTTTCATATGACAAGTTATAAATAACAATTTTGTATAACGTATTGGTATTGGAATCAATATAACGGTATCAGACTGAATCGGACTATATCATCTATTGGCACCGTAAATTTTAAAAAATAACTAGCAAAATCATCTACATCAACAAAAAAAATGGACAATAAAATTTAATATATTATTTTTATTTAAAAAATGTAAACTACATAATAATTTTCTTATATAGACATAATAAACATTGTTAAATAAACAACTTCATTATAAAATAATTTTTTTTTCAATGAAAGATAATTTATTAAATATGAGGAAAAAAGATGAAAAAATATATCTCCAAAACTAAATAATATAGAGCAAAATTAAAAATTACAACAAATATTAAATGCAAAGAATCTATGCAGAATTGCAGAGAAATATATTCTCATTTACATAATATTAATAAAATTTAAAATATAAAAAAATGGCAACAAATAAAAGGTTCTTCTAAAAGAATGATGAAAGTTTTATATTTTTCATTATTAGAGTGACTAGAGTTTAAACCAATAAATTTTTAATTATTAAAAAATTATAATAATAGTAATAATAGTATTGAAAATTTATAATTTAATTTTATATAGACATTTTAAATTAATAACAATTTCATTTGAAAGAGTTAAAGTCAATATATTCATGCAACTATATAAATTTACATCCAATTATTTATAAATATTTAAAAAGTAATAATTTTTTTAGCGCTATATAATATTCGTATCGGTCTATATTATCTGTATCACTCGTAACGAAAGATACAACAGTATTACATTATTATTTTCAATTAGCAGAAATATCGATTTCATATTGTATCGAAATTATAAAAAAGCGTTACATAACATATAAGAGGATATTTAAAACAACATATGGAAGGATATTTAAAATCCTGTATGCGACCATCACCCTCACCTGTCTCTCAATTATTCAGGAAGACACAGAGAGTGTGCGATTAATAGCTGATAATTGGTTGATACCCAACTAGTAGAATGACGTTTGATAGAACATTCCTGTTAACAGCTAATAGCTGATACACTTAGTTTGACAATATTACAAAAGAATGCACAAATGTGTTGCTATCTTTTCTAGTTATTGATATAAAACAGGAAAAAGGAAGTCTGCAATAACTACCTCTGAAATATTTTGTAATTCATGGAAACAAATTCGATCTCTCACTCAAATAACCATGAGCATGCGGCCATCACAGAACCAAGGCACCAAGTAAGGCATAATCTTAAAAAGGAACATAATCAATTCACATATATTCATTCAGAATCATTTCCCTACTGTAAGATTTTATTTTAAAACAGCGTTTCCTATTTGCCAAGATCAAAACACTGGAGACTAGAACCAAAATAATCTCAGGAATATCAACAGACAATAAGAAATGCATTCCAAACTTGTTCATGTTATTGTGCGAAAGCTTTGGGTCATGACTTATGCAGATGCAGTCTTCTTCTGCTGGAAAATGACAGCGTAAATAGGAACATAGACTCCAATGCCGAAGGCAGCGAGGACGGACAAAGACATTTTGAGTTTCTGGTGTTTCACCTTGCTCAAGTCGTACATGTGTTTTGCATGAACATAGTCTGGTTCGTCATGACCATGTGCATGTCCTCCCCCCATCCTCTTCACTCCTGTTGAGTGGAACCCCCTGTTCACTGTAAAAAGACACCACAAGTTATATGTATTAGTCCAGCCTAATGCAATAATAACCATATGATATGAAAGACAATCAAGC
>CATIWF010060133.1:0-30099 GCA_949630135.1 Balakata baccata | reverse complement strand
CGTGTCAAGTCTATCTCGTGAACACGTCTAGCTAAAATCTCTATGTATGCATGTGTTTCGTGTGACAGACATTTATAAAATGAATATGTCCAAATGAAATGCATGTGACAATGCATGTATGGATGGTCGAGAATGTTACATCATTTTTCAGGCAAAGAAGAGTAATTAGCCCATTTTGGAGGGATCATAGGTCACTGGCCGAGTCTCACCAATCTTTCTTCTTGCATTTCACATATGTATAGGGACATGACTTTTATGTTTTGAACTGCATGTCTGTACAAGTATAATATAGTGAATACGTAGTGATGTGATATATATTATATATATAGTCAAGCTATTATGCTTTGCTGAATTGCTAAATGCTACAAAGTGAAATGTTATATGATTCAAAAATTTTTTTATCTCTCATTATAAACATGACTATGTCTTATTCTATACAATACATGATAATATGATACAAATATAAGTGAGAGCCACAGGTATAAGGTGTTACATAATCCTCGTAACTAAATTTTTAGAATGATTATACGTGTACAGACATGCAGGTCACACTGATGGAGAATGGAGAGAAAAGTCTTTGAAGTGTTTTGGGAGTGCAGAAGATGACTAGGGCTCTGTTGTGTACAAAAAAGATGTAATAACACATATTAGTATTTTGCCTAGGTCACCTTTCGTGAGCGTGATCCTTAAATCATGAGAGGACATGTTTTACGAGCACGATTCTGCCCTATTCACTTAATGAAATTAAACCAATTCCTTTTCTTATTAAACTTAAATTCTTTTTAATTATCAAAATACCCTTCATATACCATATAATCTTCTAGGCCCTACTTCATGGGCATTATAGTCTCATTAAAATGATAACCATTAAATCTCACAGTAAAGACATTCTCGGTTAATGGTTTAAGATATTTAATCATGAGGGAATTCATATCCAATGTATATTCTCAATCTCCTATGAGTCCCATTTTTGTGTGATGCAGGGGGTCAATTGGGATATTAATAGCACATTCAGAAATTCTCAAATGAGAAATATTTGGCTTCTAGGCAGAAATCAACTGTAATGGTAAAAATTGATGATAACTAGTTGGTCAGATGCATATAAGAGTTGTTGCATGTAAAATTGTTTATCCCTAAGCAATAATTAGGAATTGTGATTTCATAAGCAATGATCTAGCTATTAATTAGAGCCGTTTAATAAAAGATTCTACTATACTATTTTGAATATAAGCATGAGCTACAAGATGTTTAATAGTTATTCTAATTGACATGCAGTAATCATTAAAGGCTTTAGATGTAAACTCACCAGCATTATCAAGATGAATTATCTTAATAGCATATTCTGGAAATTGTGCTCTTAATCGAATTATTTGAGCAAGTAATCTAGCAAATATCATATTTCGAGTTGATAATGAATATATATGTGTGACCATCTTATTAGGTATCTATTAACACTATAAAATATTTAAATAGTCCATTTGGTGGATAAATTGGTCTACAAATATCACCTTGTATATGTTTCAGAAATTTAGGTGATTCATTTTGAATTTTGCTTGGTGAAGGCCTAATAATTAATTGTCCTTAAGAGTAAGCCGAATACAAAAATTCATTAGATTGAAAAATCTTTTGGTTCTTTAAAGGATCGCCATATGAGCTTTCAATACTTTTTTGCATCATTGTTGATACAGGATGACCTAGTTGATCATACAAAATAAGAAAAATATTTGGGTTACTAAACTTTTGGTTTACTACCACTTTTATTTCAATTGTATACACATGTGTAATATAAGTTAGTGGCAGATCCAAAATTTTTTAATGGGGAGGCAAATTTATAAAAAAAATATTTATCACAATGCAAAAAATTTTAAATTACAATTTATTGATGCAAGGAAAAAATTAATGGAAAAAAAGTACAATCGTTTTCGATGAGTTAGTATATTTTGAAAGTGATTTATAATATCGTCATAACTAATATTTAAAAATAAATTTCTTACAACAGAAATGATTAAACATTATATAAAGTTAGTAAAATACTATAATAACTAAAATTAACCACAATATAAATATTAAAATTATAAAATAAAGACTACTAGATTATAAATTGAAATAAGTAAAAAAAAATAGATTTATACATACTTTTATTTGACATTTGATTGAAATACTAATAAATTGAATTCTTGGGGATGTAATTTTATATATTTATATTTATTATTATTATATCTAAAGGGAAACCTCAAAAAAAAAAAATTTGTGTTTGGTACCACCCCATTTCACCACATAAATCCATCTATGATATAAGTCAAAGGAGAAAGCATGTAATTTCTTCAATATGCATTTTTTACCCATTACGAGTGTTGTAATATAAAGATATTCAATATCAATTTCTGAAAATATCTTTAAAACCCCGTAAATTTCTGTAAAATTTTGGAGAGAATAATGCATTTTTAATAAAAAAAAAATATGTACCTCAAGATAGTAATATATTTGATCTTTTGAAGCCTTCAATTATTTTTTTACTACTAAACATTGTATTAACATAAGTTTCTCCTATTGCAAAGTGAGAAAAATATTTTTTATTTTTTAATATGGTGTGCGTGGTTGCGCTATCTACAATATATAAAACTGTATCATTTATTCTTAATTCTATTAATGATCGAATATGATCCATAATATTTCATAAAAATAAAACATATTTGTAAAAAAAAGTAATTAAGTCAATTAAAATCAATAAAAAAAAAACTCAAGTTACTAACACTTTAGACTAATGTTTAAATAAAAGAAAAACATAAATCAAACTAAGGAGCTAAGAGCATTCCCAACAATGCTCCCTATTTCACTTTCTATTTTATTATAAAAAATTCATTTTCTATTTTAGTCTGTTTTGAAAATTATGTACACTCCAACAATACTTTTTATTTCACTCCATATTTTAATTTTTTTATTAATAAAACTATCTAGAAAAAAATAAAGACAGAGAGAGTAAGAGATAAAAAAAAGAGAGAGAAAAGAAAAAAAAAGAGAAAAGAGAAATAATAAATATTACTTAGAAGCTCCTAATGACTCTTAAATCTAAGGAGAAAGAATGTAAATTGCAGAGAGTGAGATAAGTAAGGAGGAAAATAGAGAAACTTTTGGAAGATATAAAACTCCCGAAATTTAGAAAGGATGGAAATAGGTAGGGGTGTCAAAATGAGTCATGACACGTGAATCTGATACGGGAAACATGAAAAATTGGCGAGTTAGTATTGAGCATTTACATGTTCGTATCATAAATGGGTCGATCTATTTATGATACGGCTCAAATCGTATTGTGTCACAGGTTGACACGCAAATCCATTACAATCTATTTAATTTTTTCGTGTCGAGTCGTGTCTTACCAATCCGATTTAACTCTTTTATAATGCACATAAATTTATTGAAATATTAAGGTTAATAGTGTCATTTTACAAAAAATAATATTTAAATGTCATTTTCATATCGTGTCAATTGTGTTAAATGACCCAAAAAATATAATCGTATCGTATCAAATGACCCAAAAAATATAATCGTATCGTATCAAATGACCCCAAAAATATAGTCGTGTTGGATCAGATTGTATCATGCTAAATGACTCAAAAAAATATAATCGTATCGTGTTCGTGTTGGATTTTATAACTTAAATATGACATGAAAATTAAACGTGTTACACATATCGTGTTTGTGTGACCCATTTAATTTTCATGTCATGTTCATATGACCCGTTTAATTTTCGTGTCTTGTTCGTGTCAACCCTATTAATAAATGGGTTGTGTTCGTGTCAATCCGATTAATCGTGTCACCCAAGTGGGTCAAAATGACACAAACATGACCCACCAACCCATTTTGACACCCCCTAGAAATCGAGAGGCGGTTGGGAATGCTCTAAAGAAAACACATAATTTTAGACATTTACATTATCCTTGCCGATCAAATGATTAATTTTTCCTTCAGAATCCTTAAAAAAACCTAACACATCTAAATATGTGAAATTAGCAAAATAATCATCATTTTCTGCCAAATTTGCTTCTATATTTTTGCTTTTCTTCTTTAAGGGCTATTGACAGAAATCAATAAGATGCTTATGTGTATGATAAATATGAGATCAATGCCCTTTTATGTTATATTGATAACATTGATTTTCTAAATTTTGCTTTACTTCATTGTTCTCTTTACGATTCTTCCACTTTTTGTGGAAAAAATGTATTATTTTTTCTACCACCACAGTTACTGTTATTATGATTTTGGCCATAGCCTTGACCACGTCCTCAATCACAATTGTTTTTCCATGCTATTTCTCGTTCATGCCTAATACTATTATATGGTATCTTATTCACTTCAGGGAATGGAGGAGAACCAGTTGGACTAGTTTTATAATTTTTTAATAAGAGATCATTATTTTGCTCAGCAATAAGAAGACATGAAATTAATTGAGAATATTTTCCAAAACCTTTTTCTCGATATTGCTGCCGCAGAAGCATATTTGAGACATGAAAAATAATAAATGTCTTCTCTAATTTATCATAGTCAGTAATATTTTCTCCATATAATTTCAATTTAGAACTAATTCTGAAAATTGCATAGTTATATTGACTTATAGTTTTAAAATTTTACAATTGTAAATGTATCAATTTATAACAAGCCTTTGGAAGGATGACCAATTTTATGATGATCATATCTTTTTTTCTAATTCTTTTGAAGAACTAATGGATGTTTAACTGTCAAATATTCAAGTTTCAGTACATGAAGATAATGAAGAAGAAAAATCATCACCTTGTCATGATTTTATTAAGATTCTTGATTTCTATCTTTGATCGTATTTCCATGACTCATAACATGTAGATGTATTTCAGCATCTAGTATTCACAACCAATAATTTTTGTTTGCGAACATTGTTTATATAAAAATAAATAATATGTTAATTAGTATCTTTCTTTTAAAAACTTATATACAATATGTTTAGTTTTTTATGGATATAAAATATTATTTCTTTAATAAATTGAGATACTAAATTTTAGGATATTTAATTTTTCAGGAACTTAAGATTATATTTTTTAGAAATTTATATCTTAGTTATTTATTTAATTAGTTTTTCAAGAATTAAAACTAATATTAATTCTTCAGGAACTAAAATTTAATATAAGTTCTTCATTAACTATATATAATATTAATTATTAAGAAACTAGAATCAACATTAACTAATATATGGTTTAAATATTAATAAGAGTAAAACAACATCATGCCATTTAAATAGCATTTAAAACACATGAAAGACCATTATTTTAAATAGCCAATAACCCATTAGTCTATGGTACACAATGGTCATCACTTGACATTGTCACAAAAAGGACTATGCGAATATAATGTTATAAATTTTCATCCTCGCAATTTTCCAGTAAAAGCATATGTGTCATTAAAGTAAACTTACAGCTGGTACAGTGTAATTTGAAAAATATAGGGACTGTAAAAACTCAAATAAGCAGCAGGACAAAGAAAGAAAAAAAAAAACATCTTTCTTATAACTATATATAATTTTTTTTACGGTCAAAAAATTGGGCAGGATCAACTTTCGTCAAGAACTTCATATAACTATCTAATTGTTAGATGCAAACAACATTTTCTGAGCTTAAAACAGAAAAATTTAGTTCGAAGTTCGCAAAAGAAATAATGAATATTCAACAATTTCAAAGAATCGAAATTTGGAAGCCAATCATACACTGAAAAAGTCATAATGCTGTGAACAAAGAAGATAGAGACACAAGCTTTAGGAGTGGCAATGGGGTGGGTTTGGGGAGGATTTTCCCGTCTCTATTCATGTCCTCGACCTCGAAACTCCTGCTCCATTCTTGATCTTGCAAAATTTTTTTGTCCTCATTGGGACGGGGATCCTCAATCCAATTCCCGATTTTTATAATATTTAAAATTATTTTTTATTTTAATTAATTAGTTAATTATATAATTTATAAATAAAAAATATTTTTTATTTTAAATAAATTTTATATTCTTATTTTATTATTTTTAAATTTATTAATTATATTAAAATATAAATAAATATTATATGTATAAATATATATATATATATATAATATAAATATAAATAAAATTACTAGGGTGTGGATTGTATATATCGTCTCCGCCCCATCCTTAATACAAAAAACTTTGGGGTCAAGGCGGGACACCACGGGTCGGAGGCAAATTGTCATCCCTAACAAGCTTTACCTTGAGTCTTGAATCTTGTTTCTTCAAATAATTGTACTCATAATGTATTGTAAAATAAAGAATAACTGAGAAAAATAGAGAGTTAAAGAAAAAATAATTTTTTTTATCATATTATTGATTGTAATACCTATTTATAGGTGTAAAAAAGTTATAGAACTATAGTTCTATTTGTATAAGAAAATATGTTTATATCGATAATGATAGACATTCAACATTATATTATCCAAATATTTCAATATTATCATAACATATTTTATATTTTTATATGAATGATCTTTAAAATTTTTAATTTAACGTGGAAGAGGAATTTAAATATTTTATGCTATTAGGAATGAATTTTATATGTTATAATTTAAATGCATAATGACTATAATCAATCGACATTAATAGATTAATTAAAATTTTAGTTTTACAAAATTATGGTTAATTAGACATGAAAACGTAATCATAAACAGATTAATCGGTTCATGCACTTTCTTTTTGCCACCAAGAGCAGCTTGAGCAACATTCTTTTTGCCTCACTAGCACTTTCTCTTCCACGTTTCACTCGCTTGTCAATGGTTTTACTGAAAAATATTTGAGAAAGATTCTTTGTTGACATAATATTGAGCAGGAAAGAGCAAGGTTTATTAGGGAAATTCTCAGTTTGTGGTAATTGAAAAAAATATTTACAATTTTATGATGGTTTTTTTAAAATTTGGAATCTGGAGTAGATTCTTGGTCAAATTGACCACTAAAACAGTTGTGCAGCTGTTGGAGCAGCATACGCAGTTTTTTTTTTAATTCTTTTTTCTCCCAGGTAGTTTAAGTCAATTGAAACAATGAATTTTTTAATGTTTTCAGGTCTCAAATAAGCAAGCTCATTCCCAAATGTATGTTGTAGTGATTTTTGGTCATTTTTATTGATTAACTAATAATTAACATTTCAAAAAACTAATAATTAACAATTAAATTTAGGGAAAAGTTTAAAAATACGTATGTGGTTTCCGACTTTTATTAACTTTAAGTATGCGATATTTTTTTTATGGAAAATCGGTACTGTGGTTTGCGCCGTTATCAACTTTAAGTACATACCGTTAATAATGTTAAAAAATTTAAGGAAAAGTTCGAAAAACATGCATGTGGTTTTCGACTTCTGCAACTTTAAGTATATGGTATTTTTTTTGTAGAAAATGGATAATGTGGTTTGTGTCGTTAGCAATTTTAAATATATTTCTCTAACACTCATGTTACAAGATTATATGTTATATTATAGGATGTAAATATTTGTTATTAGCCTAATAGGAATTAGCTTGATTTTAGGAATTATATTGATTTTCTTCCTATTTTGGTCTCTACAAAGTTATATATATGTGTACTCTTTCATATTGAAATATACAATCGATTTTCCTTCATTCTTGTTTCTTTATATGGTATTAAAGTCTTAGGATATTTTCAAAAATAAATTTGGGTTTTATTTTTTCTTGCCCTAGAAAGCAAGAGTTTTGCATCACTATTTTAGAGTGACTTTAGTATGTCATCGTGGGCCCTAGAAGGAGCACCACCTGTCGATTGATGCTGGCCCAGAATCCAGTGATTAGAATCCTCACGCCAGTTTCCTCTCTAAAGGTCACCTCAATCTTGGTGTTTGTTCACTGATGTTCGCTTGCCCATCAAGAAAGTTTGTACTCTCTCTTCTCTTACTGTTTAGGGAGATATGTCACTGTTTAAGAGTTAAATTTGCAGTTTGGGGTTAAATCTTTTCCGATTTGGTTGGGTTTACATTGGTGTGGTGTGATGCCTTTTGTATTACAAGTTTTGTTTTCCTCTCTTGGTGACCAGTATAATTTTGAGTAGTTTGTTTGATTATTTTAACAAATATGGAGGAAAAGTTTATCATGATATCTGCAGATTAATATGCTATGTATCAAGATTTTCTGAAATCTCAGCCTACTTTTGTCACTACTAACAGAATAATGCCATCCACAGACTTTCTGTAGAATACTAAATAGTCAGACTAACTTGTTCTCATTCCAAATTTTCAGAGTTTCTTGTCCATTATGCTCGCAACTTAATTATGTTATCAAGTTAAGGTGGCTTAAGTTCAGAGAACACCCTTGACTCAAGCTCGTGACTAACATAATTACAGGAATACATATATAGGTGAATAGGATGACTTAAGTTTGGAAAACAGTCCTATTCACAGCCCGCTATCCAGTTAGTCTGTTTTTGAGTAAATTGGTCATTGGCTAATTAAATAAGTTGAATAAAATGGAAATGACTACTTGTTATATGATTATTGAATTTTTATGATATGTGACATAAGAATGTATAATGTCCCTAGATTCAACTAATTACGAATAATTTATAGTTAATTGTTAATATGATCGGCATATTAACTTTGATTGTCATTTCATTGATATATGTACATAATTTGATAATATGAGACAAATATGATATGTATGTTATTAAATGATTACATGATTTTGGGCAAAATAAAAAAAAAAGAAATATGAAAAGGAAATATATTATATTGGTTGATAAGCATAGTTTAGGTATATGATTATGTTTTGTATCCAATATGATTATATATATACATGCATGCTTGTATCATTTTAAATGTATATTTTATACATGTTGAATATTATTTTGGCATAAATATAAGTATACATATGATATGTCATCCCATAGTTGCATGAATTTATATGCATATATGTATAACTAAACATTATGTTGCTTAGAGTGTGGATGTTCCTGCATGCAGGTTTGGAGCTAGTAGATAGAGGAAGTTAACTAAAGAGAAAAAAGTCCATCATAGACTATAGTGCAGACCTTTGGGGTTGGTGATATCATGACATTTTTGTTATATGTTATATAAAATATGGGTAGTCGGTTTTGTACATGTATATTGGATTAAAGAACATGTATTTATATATGACACAGTTCGGTAAACACAGGGCCAATTTATCCCAAACCAGAGTTATTTTATTGGATGATGATAGTTTTATGCATGATATAAGATTTGGATTTATATGTTAATATGGTAACATGGAAAATATTTTATGAAAGGATGTTAAGAGATAATAATATAAGGAAAAGAAAAAGTTTTAATTTTTACTAGTTTTCAATAATGAAAAGTCTATAATATTTGTGTATATGTTGGGTTAATCCTAATTATATGAGAGGGTATTACAAGAAAAGCATTTTTGATGTCTAGTTGATGCAATGGCCAATTATAAATGGCAGCCATAGAAATAAATAATCTGACGGATGTAAGCTTAGCAACAAGAGAAAAAGTATCAGAATAATCTATACCATATGTTTGGACATATCTTTTAGCAACCAAGTGAGCTTTCAGATGTGCAACTGATCCATTATAATTAAATTTTACTGTAAACACCCATTTACAGCTGATTACTTTCTTCCATGTAGGTAAATTCATTAAATTGTCTTCGTAAATCATTGTATGGGCTCAAACAAAGTCCCCGTGCTTGGTTTGGAAAATTTAGCCGAGCTATTGAGAAGTTTGGAATGAGAAAAAATCAGTCTGACCATTCAGTATTCTACAAAAAGTTTGCAGATGACATTATTTTGTTAGTAGTGTATGTGGATGACATTGTCATTACTGGTAGTGACACTACAGGAATCTCATCTCTTAAATCATTTCTTCAAGGCCAATTTCATACTAAAGATTTGGGGATATTGAAATACTTCCTGGATGTTAAAGTGAACAGAAGCAAAAAGGGAATCTTCTTGTCTTAAAGAAAATATATGCTTGATTTGTTGTTTGAAACATGAAATTTAGGGGCTAAACCGTGCAACACTCCAATAGTTTCTAATTTGCAACTGACAAAAGAAGGAGAATTGTTTGAGGATCTTGAGAGATATAGAAGATTGGTTGGAAAGTTCAACTATCTTACCATGACCTGTCCAAGTATTGCATATTTAGTTAGTATTGTAAGTCAATACATGTCTTTCCCAACTGTTCATCATTGGACGACAGTGGAATAAATATTGGGTTATTTAAAAGGAGCACCTGGGAGAGACATTTTGTATGGCAATCATGATCATACTAGAATTGAGTGTTTTTCTGATGCTGATTGGGCTGGATCCAAGGATGACAGGAGATCTACTTCAAGCTATTGTGTATTCGTAAGCGAAAATTTGGTTTCATGGAAAAGCAAGAAGCAATATGTTGTTTCACATTTGAGTGCAGAATCAGAATATCGGGCTAGGACACAATCTATATGTGAAATTATATGGATATACCTGCTCCTTACTGAAGTAGATCTCAAGTCTTTGGTACCAGCAAAACTATGATGTGATAATCATACTGCTTTTCACATTGTATCCAATCCAGTATTTCATGAACGAACGAAATATGTCGAAATTGATAGTCATTTCGTTTGTGAAAAGATTCAGCGAGATCTAATCTCTACAACATATGTGAAGACTAGAGAACAGTTAGAAGATATTTATGGTGCTCGTGTTTCTTATATTTGTAACAAGCTGATGATGATTAATATCTATGCTCTAGTCTAAGGGAGAGTGTTACAAGATTATAAGCTATATTATATGATGTAAATATGTATTATTAGACTAAATAGGAATTAGCTTGATTATATGAATTAGATTGATTATCTTCCTATTTTGGTCCCTATAAAGTTGTATATATATGTGTATTCTTTCATAGTAAAATATACAATCGATTTCCTTGTTTCTTTACAACTCAGAAGGACAAGAAGGAAAAGATGAAACTCCTCAAAGTAACTTGGGATGACTTTAGTGATTCAAAGTAATGAAAAATCAGACGATGATGTTGTCAATTCCATATTTTTTAGTGAAATATACAATCGATTTCTCTTCATTTTTGTTTCTTTACAACTCAGAAGAACAAGAAGGAAAAGATGAAAATCCTCAAAGCAACTTGGGATGATTTTAGTGATTCAAAGTAATGAAAAATCAGACAATGAAGTTGTCAATTCCATATTTTTTAGATTGAGAAGAGTTGTAATTAATAGCAATCATCACATCAAAAATTTCTTTCCTCTTTGTTGAATCTAGAAATGAAATTTTTGAGACTACTAACTTTTTTTTTCTAATAATACATTTTTCTTAACAAGTTTGATATGATCATTTAAAACATTATCCTTAATAGAATTGCATTCATCTAAAGATTTAATTAACTATTCATTAGAAGTTCTTGATTTCTCAAGTTCTCATTCTGGAGTTCTAACTACTTCTTTAAGTGAACTAATTATAGAAGAATATTTTTTACACTTATGCATAAGTTTTTCAATAACATGCATTATGTCATCATCATTAGGAGCAAAATCAAGTTCTGGAGTTATTTCATTAGTAGAAGGCTCTTCAAGTGCCATGAAGCAAAGGTTGGCAACTTCATCACTTGAATTATTAGAGTTATCCCAAATTGCTTTGAAAACTTTACTCTTCTTCTTCTTTTCCTTCTAAGTGTTAGAGGAATATACTTAAAATTATCAACGGAGGAAATTATAGTACCCATTTTGTACAAAAAATATAACGTACTTAAAGTTGCAAAAATCGGAAACCATAGACCTATTTTTTGAATTATTCCCAGATTTTTTAATGCTGCTAACGGTATATACTTAAAATTGCTAATGACACAAACCACAATACCCATTTTCCACAAAAAAAATTCCAGATACTTAAAATTGTAAAAATCAGAAATCACGTGCCTGTTTTTTGAACTTTTCTCTTAAATTTATGTTGTAGTGATCTAAAACAACTCTTAATTATATCCCAAAAAAACTCTTACTTTTAATTCTCAAGGAAAGATTTAATTAAAAAAATAATAAAATTAATTAATAAAAAAATGAATAAGTTAGATTAATTAAAAAAAAAAATGAGAGAAGCATCGTTTCATGAAAAAAAAAAAAAAGCACCATGCATGCAAAACTAATATATAGATTAATTAAAAAAAATATTCCAGCTCATTAAGGCTATAAGAAATAATGAAAACCATGCATGCAATGTAAAGAATAAAAAAAAAAAAAAAAGAGAGAGCAATGCATGCAAAATGCCAAAAAAATTATAAATTTATTTTTAAAAAAAAAAAAGCCAGAGCACCACTTGAAGTGGCACACTATCTTATGTATATGCATGCACACTTTTCGTGTTTGACCTGCTCCACTCTCATCTCATCAAAATTACTCTACATTCATAAATACTTTTACAAACTACCCCAAAATTGAAATTTTGTCAAAAACTACCATAAACATAGTTTTTCCAACTACTATAAACTAGGGGTGTATACAGTCCGGTTAAATCTGGGAATTGCAAAATCTCCAGAACCATATTGAAATATTAGAGATTTTTAAATATAAGAATTGTATTATATTGCCAAAAATAAATCTCCGTATTGTATTGTTCTGAAAATTCGGAATAGTTCAGTACAATTATTCAGTTCTTTCGGTGCTAAATAATACAATACAAATGGTTCGGTACTTGAATAATATAATATATTTAAACATAAAAATTTGACTACAAAAGCAAAATTTGATGCAAAATTTTATAGTTCCATATACAATGTTGATACCATAATAAATTTCTTAAAATGTTAATATTCAATAAACATAAATAAGAATTCATCATTGATGATCATTCTAACTAAAGCTTTTCTACCAATTTATTGATTAAATATAAAGTATTTTTTAAAATTTTATATTTAGAAGTTTTAAATTTTTATACGAAATATATTAGACTAGATGATAATAAAAAAAATGTATATTACTATCTAGAGGATTAAAAAAGATATAATTAAATTTGAATGATTACAAAAGATATAAATAATATAATTAAGACAATAAGGAATATGATATTAGTGGTTGCTGAAATTTATATGATAAATGTATTATGGATCCATATAAATTATTTAATAATAAAATTTAGATCGGTATATAAGTTTAATGTAAAATAATTATCTTAGTAAGAAAAAAATATAACACACTAGAAAATTAATATAATTAAGGAAAACGATATTAGTGATTGCTAAAATAATATGATAAACGTGTCACATACTTGTATATTATATATTAACAAATTTTAGATTAGTTATAAGTTTAATATAATATAATTGTCTTCATGAGAAAATAATATAATATATTCGAGAATTAATATAATTAAGAAAAAAGATATTTGTGATTGCTAAAATTTGTATGATAAATGTGTCACAACCCGTGTATATTAGTTATTAATGAAAGAGAATTTTACAAAAATACCAAAAATGGGTATCTATTTACATTTTTACTGGCACTCAAAGTTTTTTTCAATTTTACTGAAAACAACTTTCGAAAATTACAACAGTTCTTAAATCTCAAAATCACCCCAAAATATGCCCAAACAATATATCTTTGATATACCTTCGGTATATTTTAGGGATATCTTGGTTCAATTTTCACAAAAAAAAAATAAAAGAACAAGTAAATTATTAAAGAAGAAGAATAATAGAATTCAATTAAAATTCAAAATATCACAAAAATTTCAAAAAATAAAACAGTTTGGTGTATCTTTTCAGAATACATTGGATATATTTTGAGGATATCTTAGGTATATATTGAGAATACTTTAAGTATATCTTGGGAATTCTCAAGGAATTCCCTAGAAATATCTTAAGTATACCTTGGGTATACCTTTGGGATTCTATGGGAATACCTCCGGTATACCTTGGGGATACTTTGAATATGCTTTGGGAGTTCCTTAAGAATTTCTTAGAAGGAATTTCTTGGGAATACTTTGGTATATCTTTGGGAATTCCATAAGAATACCTTGGGTATACTATATGTATACTTTGGGAATTCCTTGAAAATTCATGGGATTCCATGGGAATATCTCGGGTATACCTTGGGGATACTTTGAATATACTTTGGGAGTTCCTTAATAATTTCATAGAAAGAATTCATTAGGAATACCTTGGGGATACTTCAGTATACATTTGGGAATTCCATAAAAATACCTCGAGTATACTTTGAGGATATTTTGTGAATACCATGGGAATTCATTGAAAATTCTCTAGAAGGAATGACCTAAAAATACATTGGGTGTGCTTTGGGGATACTTCGGTATACCTTTGGCAATTCCATGAGAATATCTCCGGTATACCTTAGGAATACTTTAGATACACCTTGGAGATATCTTAGTGATTTTTTTTACCAAAAAAATAAAGAACAAAAAAGAAATCAACAACAATACAACAAAAGTAAATAAACAAATTCAATCTTAAAACTTCATTTTAAAACAACCTAACAAATTCATTGAACTTAGAACAAAAGTCAATTCCTAAAAATAACTGTAGTATTATCATGAACCTCAATGATGATTTTTCTCCTATTCGAAAAAGCAGAAGGGAGAAGTACAACGAGATCAGAAATAAGATTGCTGTTGGATTTGCGGGAGATGAAGTGGAAATGAGATCGGAGGAAGAACTAGAAAGCCTATGATAATGGATCTTGAAGAAGACGAAAAAGATAAACAATTTGCTAAAAATAAAATTTTTTTGGTACTGATGAAAATAAGAAAAACTGTAGGTAAAAATGAAAACAATATTTAAATTTCTGTAAATGATGAAATTTTCTCTTAACAAAATTTAGATCAGTATAAAGTTTAATGTAATTTAATTATAATTGTAAAAAAATAATATAAATATATTTTGTAAGCTAATAATATAGTAATATTTGAATTTTAAATTATTAGATATATAAACTCATAAGTATAAGTATATAATTATAAGTATGTAATTTTATGATTATTTAATTTTAACACACACACACACATATATATATATATATACATTAATTATAAAAGTGTATAAATATATAAGTTTATTAAGTATATCTATTAAATATATATTTTATTTATTAATATAATTTAAGTTATTATATAAGTTTAATATAATACAATTAATGTTAAGAAGTTATTGAAAAAAACGAAAACTAGCAATATATTATGAATGTTTTTGTATTTTTATATTAATAGCAAAGAAAATTTGTTGATTTAATAGTAAATTTGGTTTAAACTCTTTAGAAATTATGGATTCAAGTGTTTATACTATCATCATAAAATTTTTAGCATATAAAATTTTCAATTATTTAAAGTCATTGTTATCATAAATGTCATATTAATTTTATTAAATAATTAATAAATTTATTATCATTGAATTTTATTGAATGAAATTGTATATAATTATGAATTTCAGTAATATTATATTTGTATAAGTAATTTTATATATAATTTATTTAATTCTTATTAGTTATTATACATACTAAATTTTAAACATTTAGATATCAGTTCTTTTAGTATAATTCGGTTTCAAAACAGTTTAGCACAATTTAGTATAGCTCCCGATTCATATATCACTAAAAAATTTGGCTTTGTCAAAATTAAAGTCAATGATCCATTTCAATTTGGTTCTAGTAAAAAGGTCAACAATACAATTTGACTTAATTTTTTTTCTCGATTTTTCAATCCAATTCGACAATTCAATTCGAAAAGATCTAGAATTTGGATTTTTTTTTTTCAGTTTTTCAATCCAATTCGGGAAGATCCAAGTTCCGTATGCATACGTATAATCTAAGAAATATCTCTTTATTATTAAACTTTAAACTTTCAAAAAATGAGAAAAATACTGTTTCATAAACGGAGACGACGAAGTATGGAGACAACATAAGTATAAATACGTCCAAGGAATTAAAACTTCCAATACAAACATATTAGTTTTTCTATCTCAATACATCTACACAAATATGCAGTATACAATGACAAATCCTTAAAGCCATCACTCAGCCTTGGCAGGAAAGTGGTTGCCGCCGGTTGCAATTTTGTACACATAAAACAGAGTCATGAGAGCACTGCAAGAAAAAACCATAATAGTAAGTATGAAACTCAAAAAATATTTCCAACAAGGGGAGCATTAATGTAAGATAGTCTCATAAATCTAAGAGGAATTTTTAAAAGTAGGTCTTTGGAGATATCAATCAAAGGGTTCACAGGATGAATGGTGATAGAAGAAAGCAAACATGATGGAATTAAATATCATACAAATAACAAAAGAAAACCGGAAAAATTTAGGCAGCAGAGCATACACATGAAAAGTTTATGAAAAGAAGCACGAGTTTGTTCTAATGTGTCAACTGATCGTTCCACTTTCAAACAAGAGTTTGTTCACTAAAACTAATATTGACTTGCTATGTTATGTCAGAAGAACCACAAACTGAATGTTCAGTTATGTGAAGGACTTGCTATGGTAAATCACAACCACCAACAGCATCGATGTCTCCTCCCAAACAATGCGATCCTCCCAGGGATCGTTTATGCTATGCCCTGGGTTTTTCTTAATAATACTATTAGGCAGTTTCTGAACTTAATTTACTCATGAATACCAACTGCCCATTTACATATTTCATCCCTTTCTGTTTGCATTCTAACTGTTTTAATGAGCAGCAATTTTCACCACAGATTTATGATTACAAATACTGAATGAATATATAGGAATTACAACCAATCATGCTGACTAAAAATAGGAAATACAGACAGTTCTTGTTAAATATAACACGTCAAAACAAGATAATATAGCAGATTCATTATTCCTTATTTCAGAGGACTGATTCAATGAACCTTCATATTAGATCACTATTGAAAGCCATAGATTGCCTGTCCTCAGTGGGGCTGAAGAAAGGAATCACCTTTCGTTTTGTTTTATTAATGACTAAAATTTTGTGGTTTGAGTTAGAAGGGCTATTCAAGCTAAAGGAGATCTCCCTGGTGGCTTATCAGTCCCTTATGAATCTAAGTGGAATTAACCCTGTCAATGGGAGACCAGTGCTATACTTGTCATCTAAAATGAAAAATTAATGCAGTGCCTTCGTGTGTAAAAGTGGAAACTGATAAAAAAGAAATAATAATAAGAAGAAAAACAAAAAAGAAAGAAAAAAAAAATTACATGCAAAGGGAACTAGCATGTCTACAATGATGTGATTCAATTAAAAAGTTATAACTGCAATTGCATCCATAATGTCAAACCTTTGATATTCAAATAGCTTCTGAATGTCCGTTCACTATTTAGTATTCCAACACAAAAGACTGGCAGTATAATGCATAGATATGCCCCTAAACATATATCAAAAAGTTAATTGGCACCCCGAATTTTTGGGATGATCCATCATATATCTGAACTTGCAAAAGATGCATTTGCTCTGCATCTAGAGTGACTCATGGAAAAGAGTATGGATTTTTTTGGGGGGTAGGTGTGAAAGTGTAAAAATCCATCAAAATTGGCAACTATCTTCTGTTTCTCCTTCTCCATTTTCTTTTTTCTCTCCACTGTAAGCTTCCCAGTCCCATCCACATCACCTCCAGTAGCCTGCTCACGACAGTCATTTGACCTTCACATACCTAATTCAAGCTCACCCTATTTTGTACCTTATCTTTCCCCTCTCCTTACCCATTATTAATATCAGCTGCTCCCTTTTGTTCTTCATAACCACTAAGAGCAAAAATTATATATATATATATATACATTTCTTCTGCCCATATATTATAAATCACTTTAAATCCATAGTCTTGTTTAAAAGAGATCTTGATTCCTAGAATTGCATTGCCTTTTCTTTCTTTCTTTCAAATTCAAAAGAAATTGAAACACAAATATGGTGGCTTTGGTTTCTCAAGAAAATATAGGAGCTTTGATGGTAGGCATTTGAAGTGCTACAATAATGCTGGCCATCACCAAGTTGTTGGGTTGGTTTCTTCCAATTTTTCTCTTCTTGCTGAAGAAACTTCAATTTCATTAATCTTGAAAAATCTTTTTTATCCAATTCCTTCACCTCTTCATGTGGAATCATAATTGTTAACCTTTTACAGAAATGAATTTCTGCTCTATCTGACCTATTCCAAGTTGTGAGGTCAGGAGATTGGCGTGGAAGAAATTGGTTTGTGATCTGATAGGTAATAAAGGTAAATGGTAGCTAGGTAAAGTGGGTGCTCTGATGGTCACGTCCAGACATTGTCTGGCTAATGGTAATTGACGCGTGAGCTTAATATACATTTTACAAGAGAGGAGTATGATGGGTCATTCAAAAATTTCAGGGTGCCAAATGACTTTCTGATACAAGTTTAGAGGTATGTTTACGTATTGTGCCAAAGACTGGTCATATTCATTCTTTTCATGATCATTGGCCTGCCGAGAAGGCAGACAAAAGATGATCTTAGATTGACCAAAACCTCCAGAACAAATGAAGTCAATGTATCCTAACATAAAAGATTGGCCATGTCCATTATTTCAAGATCATTGGCATACAAAACTTATCTCCAGAACAAATGAAGTCAAAAGTGAATATTTTTGGCAAAGTTAAACAAAATCAATTTAGAAGCTTGAGAGACAATAAAGGCCATGTCTAGTAAAATCAAATGTCGGGGCACATGAAACTATAGGCTGACTCATCAGAAGCTCCATGGTCATGGAAGGTACTGAACAAGTATAGGTGTCAAAAGTAAACATAGATCCAATATAGCCAGCTGCATAAGCATGAAACAGCATGATTTATTTTACCTTATCCCAGCAATAATGCCAGCAGGCATAATCTTGGAGGTTAGCATATAACGTTGTCCCATGACAAATGTAAGTGCTGCTGCACAAACTGTTCCCAATGCACATGAATCAGTAAGAACACAGATTTTGATGTAAATTTAGAGGGAAAATAACAGCACACAAAACGTGAGATGTAATGGAACAGGAAAATCAATGTGACGTCCTTTTACTATTAAAAATGTTATTTTCAGTCAAATGAGACTCTAAATTCCTCGATTTCTCACTGGGGAGATTGGTAAACAACAAGTGGGTTATAAAATAGCACCGAGGACAAAGTGAACTAATTTTAAGTAAGTCAAGAAACATCAGTCTTTCGTTTTGCATCTTTCATGAAAATAAACGTTTTCTTGAGGACATCAAGAACAAAGAAGAGAGTATTTAAGCAACATTTAAGTTAAATATCTGTTGAAGATCTTCTTTCCAACATTTATGCTAGCCTCAGTTCAAATAGTTCATACTATCTGAAGTCTTTTTCTCCCCCTTCCCTTGCATGATAACAAAACTTAATATGAAAAGTTTTTGGGCAAGGATAGCTACAATTTTATCTAAAATATTTAATGTAAAATAATCAATTTCTTTCCTTCGGATGTTACAAACTACCAGCTTCACTTCATAATAAAGCATCTTCTTTGTGCTAAAAAAACGATAAATGCAGTAGGAACAGTTCAACAATATTTCACAACTTCAAATTACTTCTTCATCATGAACTGAGGACCATTTCTAAACTCAATACTGGAAATCAAAAATAAGAAGAGATCCATTACAACAATGGACATCACCTAATCTATTATAGCAGCTTCATATATCCAAAACAATTATGCTACATTGCCTCAAGGACGAATTTACATGCTCTATACTGAAATTTGTCTTTGCCCATCATAATTTTTTTGTTGAATTTATTAGAAATATATATTTTATTATTTAAGAATTAGCTTCAAGATTTGCCTCTTAACCTATTTTGTGTCACCTTGTCTTTAACTGCATTAAAATACTAGAATGCAGGTTGAGCAACAAAAGTAGGTGGACTAGTAAAGTACAACTATTTTTGGGCAAAGATTGGTACAAAATAGATGCACAACTAGCATTTTTCAAAGAGTAAATTATACCGATGGTACATCAACTATATAAATTGTAACAATTCAGTATTTCAAAGATTATTTTAGTTATAAAAAAAAAGTTGAGTTAATTTTATATTACAAAAAATCTTTGAGATACTGAATTATTATAATTTATATTTTTGGGTACCGTTGACATAATTCACTCGTTTTTCTAACCAAAGGCTTCAGACTTCACCCCTTCCTTCTCCTAACTTTGGCTTTAACGGGCCTCGATTGGCAATAAACTTCAGTCTTTTAACTTATTCAAACTCAGCAACTAATCAAAACTTACTTATCCTGCAAACATTGTAAGGCCCTCAATCCTAAAGCTCTTGGAAAAATTTAATGTAATAATAATAATAATAATAATAATAATAATAATAATAATTCCATCAAAGCATCTTGGATTTACAAAAAAGAGAAAGAGAAGAGATGAATAGTACCGGTTTCGATAACCAAAGCAAGAAATGAACTCCTTCGCTTCTCAAAAGCTTTGAGACTCAGATACCCAGCTAAAATGAGAAGCAATCCAATGCCTACGCCTCCGCCCAACGATGCCATGCTCCCTTTCTTAACATAGCCAATGATCCCTCCAACCACAAGAATTAGTCCATAAGGGATGGTAAAACAGAAATCGTGCATTTTTCTCTTGTTCTTCTATTACTCTCCCTATCGGATTTTCGAAATAGAAAACTTGGATTTCCCAGATCAAGCGAAGTTAAAGATCTATACTAACTGGGTTTGAAACTATGTGTTCTGCTTTCTTTGGCTATTAAGAAATGAAAGAAATGGCCTATAAGTTATGACCATTGCTTACAGTAGAGGCGCCTGAAATTTACTAGGTCAACTATTCCACGAGTAAACAAACAGAAACTTCTAATTTTTTTTCTTGTTTCTGTATTTACCCTTACTGATCCGAAAAATGACACGTCGCCGTTTTGCCCAGTTGGAACTTCGATATTGAGTGCCACGTTTGGCATTTGATAAAGGAAGTGTGCTGGGCACGAAGCACGATGGTTTTTTCTGATTGAAACGGCAGCAGATAATGCTTAAGTTTGGATCTAAAGTTGTAGGGGTGAAGGATTGAACCATAAAGTCCATGGCATGGATACGATTACCGGCCCGGAAGAACCCATTCTTTTCAATTTTCAGTCCCCTGACTCCCCTCCATCACAAGAGATTGAAGCTTCCTAAAACCCTAACAATGGCGGTAGCGTTGTCAAATTCCAAGCGACCCACTTGCCCATCATGTTCTAACCCATCCCGTCTCTGCCTCTGCCATCGGATCCGAAATCCGGGCCTTGAGAATGAGGTGAGTCTAACCATTCTTCAACACAGTTTAGAGAAAAAGCACCCTCTTAATTCTGCTAGGATTGCGAAACTAGGATTACAAAATGTTGATGTGGTTACAATTTCCGATGTTAACTTTGGTGCCCGGTTCGTTATCAAATTGCCGGAACCTAGTTCGGGTTCACTTGGATGGAAAAAATTGGATTTTGATGGAGTTTCGGATAGGAAAGAAATCCAGAAACGGAAGTTTGATGATATCAGTTCGGGCAGAGAAAATGTGGAGGAACGAAATGCAGTGCATTCAAAAGAAGGAAACGGTAATCTGGATGATTGTAATGGAGAAGTACATTCTGCTAGTTGTGCCTTAGCTATTGGGACTGAGACCGAGTCAAGAAAAGAGATGCCTTCCACTCTAAATGAAGCTCTAATGGAGGACAGAAGCGATGATACTGAAGATCAAGTCATTTACGTCACAATCGGCAAACATGGAGTAGTGAGTGATGTCCACAGTAAATGGAAACTTCAACTTGAAACTCATGCGCAGAAAGGGCATAAGTTCGATCAGATTTTGGCTCCGCAAGTGGCTGTGGAAGTTCTTGCTAGAGGGTTCACTGTAAAAAAATTACAAAAGCGACAGGTCTATGGGAGCATAAATTTGGAAGAGTATAAGGAATTTGAAGTTGTGATTTCTCCTAAATCAGTACTTCTATTTCCGAGCGTTATAGCAGTTGGTGTTGATGACCTGAAAGCATTGAATATTGAGGTGAAGAGTTTGATAGCGTTAGATGGGACATGGGCAAAGGCGAAGAGGATGTATAAAGAGAATCCATGGTTGAGGTTTCTGCCCCATCTGAAGTTGGATTTAGATAAACTGAGCTTGTATAATGAAGTCAGGCATCAGCCACGTGCTGGGTGCTTATCCACCATTGAGAGCATTGTTTATGCACTGAAAGCAGTAGGGGATGATCATCAGGGATTGAATGATCTTTTGCATGTTTTTGAATCCATGGTTGGAGATCAAAGGCGCTGTAAAGATGAGAGGCTGAGCAAATCTTTTGCAGTCTGAATCATGCTTCTTCAATTCATTTTGATCCATGGCTTAGGATGCTGTTAAATTACAGTAATAACCTTCCTCTTTCTATCATTCACCTTATGAATTCAGACTAGCAAATTAGCGCCTGAACTACAATTTTAATCCATGGCATTGTGTTTGCTTAGTACATAGGCCGCTAAACATTTGGCACCTTCTAATTGCAAGAACCTCACTCCTTTAAAGGACTGTTCCATGATGTGATGAGATTACTCTCTGTTTCTTGTTCAAATTTGTATTTTAAAAACTCGTAACTCATTGTAAATCATGTTTTTGATCTTGTCACAAATGCAAAATAGGTAACTTTGCTTGTTTGCAGTTCAGATGTAATCTCATGAATGATATCAGATAATATACTTCACTGCAAGATTGTAAAAACCGGTTATGTCAATGAATCAAGAAAGCTAGTGAGTTATGAGTTCAAGGTCAAACCGAAATTGAACTGGTCTGCGTAGTATTTTTATAAAATATAACATGTTTCATATATAATAAAAAATAATATGTTTCATATGTAATAAAAATAGAATATAAGTTGTTGGAACTATATCTCATATTATTTTTTTAAAAAATTATATTTTATATATTTGTATAACTAAATATTTAATTAATTATTAAATATAAATATAATATATAATTTGAAAATACAATAAGCAAAAAATTTCAAATTGTAAAAGAAAAGTAATATAAAAAAGAAGTAAGAAAAAAATATAAAAAGGAGCGAACAATTTCATATAGAAAAAATGTAAGAAGAAAGATTACATAACATCTTATAAATAAGGGTATATTAAGCATTCAAAAACATATTTATTTTGACTAGTTTGTGATTAATCCATCTAGTTTTAGGGTCAATTTTTTTATTGAACCAGTTGAATTGGTTAGATTGGATCAGATTTAATAATTAATTTTTTTTTTGCAAAAAATTAAAAAAGACTTGGAAAAACTGGTCAAAACTAGCCGGATCAACCGATTCACGGTTTGACAGGCCAAATCGCCGGTTTTTCCCCTGATTAGATTCCCCTCAGTTCCCTATCCCAAAACCGACTGGCCTGGTGAACCGGACGGGCCAGTCTGATTTTTATAACCATGCTTCACTACCACTAGTTCTCTATAAATCCCAGTCATATGTTGTATGAAATTCCAGGAGCATTTTACCTATTTTATATATCACCTTCTCAAAAACAGGACCAATAGCATCATACTAAACGGCCTATTATTTGAAATTTTTCTTACATAGAAGAGCGGCTGCAAGTTTCGGATGTCTACAAACGATAGGTAACATGCTTGAATAATATGACTAACTTTTTAGTCTTCAAACAATTGCCGAAGTGTGGTAAGCCTGCAAAAGGCTGAATTTGAGAGCCTGATTCTTGGAGCATCATTATCCCTACAATTGTATTGCAATTGCAAAATGCAGTCCCCATGAAAAATATTGGATCTGAGACACGAGAGGAGACTAAACATTCCAATTCCAGTAGCAAATATTTTGATTCGCATAACCATGAAAAATATTTACATCAACATCCATAACATAGAGTTTGATCCATATCTAGTAGAAAATAGAGATGCAGTGGTAATATGGTCGGGTTTTTGTACCTATCAGTAATTATATGGATTGTTAATTGATTTTTTACCGATGAAAAGATTCATCACATAAATAAGCAACAAATTCAATGGCCAAGCATGTTAGGTGCTTCATACATTGATAACATGCATAAATTATTCCAAAATGATCACATAATTTTTATATGCAAGTTACTTCCAGATTCAGTTGTTAAAACTCAAAAAGTAAGAACGTACTTTTGGGCTAAACCTTCTCTGTTTCCTCCATCCCCAATGGTTATATGAACAGCACCACATGGATCCAATCTTCCACTGTTCACACGTTTCTGTCAAAAAAGACAACCTTTTAGTTTAAGACAAGTTCAGCAAAATTAAAGAGGAGGAAGTAAACAAGATACCGTGCACATTTCCAGCTAGCACTATATCAACACTAGCCGGATAAAGTAATGGCTCCATAGCTGCCATCATCCTGTCCCCTTCACCTTGATGAGCCTTTTTACTGTTGTACCATGGGACATGGAATAGCACAAGTAGCCAAGGTGTCTTTTTCCGGTCAACCTTAGCCAGATCAACCTGTTCATCAAGAACAATACAGAAATCCAAATAGTATAATAACTGAACTTGATATTTATTTCTGTTGAAAAATCTGATTCAATAATGAATACGAAAAGACAAGAAGTAAGGAATCTTAACCTGTATGCTCATGAAAATAAAGAATCTGACGCCTCATAAAAAATAAATATGAAGGTTAGATCTCATGACAACATTGGATGGAAGCGAAACTAATATTTTATTACTTGCTTTATGCTGCAGGAAAGCAGTCAATCTGTGAAAGAAACAATTTTTGACCTGGTTATCTGTGCGACTCATTGAGATTCATACCCAACCTCTTCTGCAACACATCTGTAGGTAAATGTTTTTTACTGCTGAAACAAGTGAATTATTTGTTTTCTTTAATAATTTCCAGTTTTAAATATAGACATGAAACTCTGATTTTACATTTTTCTAATAGCAATTATTGAAGAAAAGGGATGGTATAATTCATATGAATTGGTCCTATCTAACAATTCGATGCAGAAAGCTCTATAGAGTTTACAACATTTATCATATACTAAAGCTTCGATAGATACTATTACGCTAGTAAACATAAATATGCAGAGTGTAAAATGTAGTGCCAATGATTTTGTAAATAAATGCCCTCAGGTAATACTATCAAGGTGTACAGTCACCAATATGCTTGTCAATACCTCAAAAAAAGCTATAGAAAAAAAATCACTTTCCCATAGCATGTGATGCAAACACGATCACTTTTGATGCATGCAGTTCTCCGTTCATCCATTCAACTCATTTGATCCTATAAAATTTGTGTAAAAGAAAGGAAGAGAACGTGAAAAGAGAGAGAGAACAATTTCTAACCTTGAGCCAGTTATATTGATCCGAGTACTCATCATAGTCTGCATAAGAACCAAGCATAATAATATGAGCCTCTGCAACTTCAAAAGAATAATAAAGATTTGAACTCGAACCACTCTCCTTAAAGGGCAATTTCCATCTAGAATTATAGGATTCAAAGCCATCCTTAAATAAAGGTATGCTCTCGATTTCATGGTTTTCTTCTGTCACCATCCATGGCCTTGCACTAGCAAATGGCTGGACCAGTTCACCAAATGTATCCCATCTATACTGCATATAATCCGCATATGAAAGGTCTCCAGGAAGCAGATGGACGTCATATTTACATTAATCAATATGGTCTAGGGTTGATTTAGTGCAGCCAGTTTGGCCTAAATCTCCAGCCACAGCAAAAGTTATTGGCAACTGAGCCGGAGGAGTCTTGAACTGGAACTCAGGACCCTGTCCCCCCCATCGGTAGAAGTAGACCATGTCAGGTTCCAGTGGCCCAATGACAGTGTGGTGTATTTTTCCAGAGCTGTAGAAAAGATAATTATAAGATGTGCTCTCCCCTTTAGATATAGCACTGTATTTTCCTGGTGAAGTCCCATATTCATCAGTTGAAAAAGAAGATTTATCATCAGTAACACATGATACCCGCATGTGATTATCTCCAGCCAAAGAGATGTGCACCTACAGAAAAAATGAAGTAATAGAATTAGAATTGGTCCAAGTTGAAGAGAACTAAATCAAATACAATAAAAACAATTCAAGCACAGTTGCTCTAAATGCAAATGCAGCCAAAAGACAGAAACAAAGCGCTAAGGGTTCCTAAAGTCTAGGCGTAGGCACGCGTCTGAGTAATATGAGGTACAAAAATAAAAATAAATGAAAAAAATTATAAATTTTATTATTAGACTACTAGTAAGGTGATATAATATTATAAATATTAAAACTTAAAACACATAAGTTATAACAACAAAATAGAAACACATATACAGAAAAAAAAATTTAATTAATGTTTAATATTCTAAACACAAGGCTCCTAAAACTTACTAAAAATACAAGGATTCTAAGCTTACTAATACTGTATTTAACAAGTTCTAACACTTATTAATTATGAATTATCATAGTAAAATACAATTAGTCTTACATCTAAATTATGCTGTTCAAATTATCTTTATGCAGGCTGAAATAGATGTTTTCTTTGTTCTAACAATTTTTTTTTCTTTTTATTGTTTGTTTTGGAAATAATTAGATGTGTTAAGACATACTAAGAGTTCTTTTCAATTTATAATTAATGGTTTAAATTTTCCGAAACTAAAAATAAAAAAAATTCAAATATTTAACTAATGTCACAAAGGCGCTCCTAAGCATGCCTCGCATTAGGCTCAAGGCCATGACAAGTGCTCTTATAACATCGCTTGTCTGTGAATTTTTAAGGCGCTGAGACTGGAGCCTGGTAAGTCTTAAGCATGAGGTTGGAGCTTGGTGAGCCTTGAACTTGAGGCGCAAACTATAAACAAAAATTTAACACTCGGTCCCTAGTACTAGTGTTGGACAACCATTGAAATCAAAGGAATCGAATAAACACATGCATAAATACAGAAACATCAAAATTAACAAAAAAGATGTCAAATTCACAAGAAGAAAAATACATAGACCCGATCAAAAGAAGAGAAACGATCTAACAAAGAATTTTGAATAGAAAAATGAAGTGATTGAATGCAAAAAAAATCATGAACTTAACAATTATCACAGTTATATTAAATTTTTTAAAAATTTGAGTTTAATTATAAGTACTTTAGGTTTTGTAGCAAATTTTGTCTAGGATGGACTGGATCTCACTCAAAACCTATGTGATGATGAACTACAAAATATAAAAAATATTAAAAAATGATATAACATACAGAGTAGATCTGATGTGGAAAAAAATTATTGTCACATGTACAAAAACGACGCCGTTTCGCATGGTTCAAAATCCAATTTGAACTATCCAAAATGCTTGAAATAGTAGATTTTTCTGTAGCAATCTTAAATTGTAGCTATATAGTATTAAAATAGGTTCGCAAAATCTTCAAATAAAAAATTTCAAATTAGATTTTGAACTGTGCAAAACGGCATTATGTTAGCACAGATGGCCACATGACAATTTTTTTCCACTTAAGATCCAATATGTATGCCACATCATTTTTAAAATTTTTTTTATGTTTTTCCATTTAGAGTGAGGTTCAGTCCACCCGAGACAAGATTTGTTATAAAGTTTAAAGTACATATAATTAAACTCAAAATCTTAAAGAATTGGAAATAATTATGATAAAGTGCAAAATTCAGGATTTCTTTTATAATTTACTTATAAAAACAATTGAAGCACAGTTGCTCTAAATGCAAATGCATCCAAAAGACAAAAATTTAACACTTGGTCCCTAGCACTAGTGTTGGACAACCACTGAAATCAAAGGAATCGATTAAACACATGCATAAATACAGAAACATCAAAATTAACAAAAAATATGTCAAATTCACAAGAAGAAATACCTAGACCCGATCAAAACAAGAGAAACGATCTAACAAAGAATTTTGAACAAAAAGATGAAGCGATTGAATACAAAAAATCCTAAACTTAACAATTATCACAATTATTTTAAATTCTTTAAAAATTTGAGTTTAATTATAAGTACATTGGGTTTTGTAACAAATTTTGTTTCAGATGAACTAGATCTCATTCCAAACCTAAGTAACGATAACCTGGAAAACATAAAAAATATTAAAAAATGATATAGTATTCAAAATAGATCTGATGAGGAAAAAACTTGTCAAATTCATAAAAATGGCACTGTTTTATACAGTTTAAAATCCAATTTGAAATTTTTTATGCTTGAAACAGTCGATTTTGCTATAGCAATCTTAAATTGTAACTATCTAGTATTGAGAATAAATTATCAAAAATCTTCAAATAAAGAATTTCAAATTGGATTTTGAACTGTGCAAAAAGGCGCTCTTTTAGTGCAGATGGCTACGTGACAATTTTTTTCACATCAGATCCAATATGTATGCCACATCATTTTTTAATATTTTTTTTATGTTTTTTCAGACTATCACCATGTTAGTTTAGAGTGAGGTTTAGTCCACCCGAGATAAAAATTGTTACAAAGTCTAAAATACATAAAATTAAACTCTAAATTTTTAAGAATTGGAAATAACTGTGATAAAATACAAATTTCATGATTTCTTTTGTAATTTACCCATAAAAACAATTGAAGCACAGTTGCTCTAAATGCAAATGCATCCAAAAGACAAAAATTTAACACTTGGTCCCTAGTACTAGTGTTGGACAACCATTGAAATCAAAGATATCGAATAAACACATGTAATAAATACAGAAACATCAAAATTAACAAAAAAAAATGTCAAATTCACAAGAAGAAGAAATATCTAGACCCGAACAAAACAAGGGAAATGATCTAACAAAGAATTTTGAACAGAAAATGAAGCGATTGAAGAAAAAAAAAATCCTATACTTCGCAATTGTCCCAGTTATATCCAATTCTTTAAAAATTTCAGTTTAATTATATGTACTTTTGGTTTTGTAACAAATTTTGGCTCGGGTGGAATGGACGTCACTCCAAACCTACATTATGATGTCTTGGAAAACATTAAAAATATTAAAAAATGACATAGCACACACAGTAGGTCTAACGTGGAAAAAAATTGTTAAATGTACAAAACGGCGTCATTTTGCACAGTCCAAAATCCAATTTGAAATTTTTTATGCTTGAAATAGTCAAATTTTTCGTAGCAATCTTAACTTATAACTATCTAGTATTGAGAATAAGTTCACAAAATCTTCAGATAAAGAATTTCAAATTGGATTTTGAACTGTGCAAAACGGCGCTCTGTTAGTGCAGATGCCCACGTGCAATTATTTTCTACATCAGATCTAATATGTATGCCACATCTTTTTTTAATATTTTTCTTGTTTTTCCAGACCATCACCATGTAGGTTTAGAGTGAGGTTCAGTGTAACACCTTATACCTATGAATATCACTTATATTTATATCATATTATCATATATTGCATAGAATAAGACATAGTTCTATTTATAATGAGGGATAATTTTTTTGTGTGGATCACATAATATTATCACTTTACAACATTTGACAGCTAAGCATCACATATATTAACAATTCAGACACTATGTTCAATTATTTTAGTTAGAAAGGTTAAAACCAAATACACATTTACACATCATTGCATATTTAGTAATTTATACATATACAGATACACAACCCAAAATACAAATGTCATGTTCCTATACATATGTGCAATGCAAGGAGAGAGATTGGTGCGGCTCGGCCGGTGACCTATGATCCATGTCCTCTATATGGTATGCACCTCCAAATTGAGCTAATTACTCTTCTTTGCCTGAAAGATGATCCAATTTGATGAGTTGCAACTCAATGAGAATAATTATCAAAAGCTTTCTAAAGTACTAAGTCAGTCACAGTTACAAGTAGTAATTGTCATTCGTACACATTTTGCATGTCATTCTATTTATCAATATCATATGAATATAAATAATATTAAATCATGTAAACATTTCATTTGCTTATACTTATGCTTATGTCATTTTTTTTTGTTGTGACCAGGCTAAACACATACTGTCTCGGGTTTCCATATGAATATTTGCATTTGCTAGCTAGCTTGATCATTTGTAACATTTGCATATTTGTTAGGCCATAGGCCTTTTCTTTTGCTTTTGAACATTTGTTTGGGCCATAGGCCTCTTCTTTTGCTTTACAATGCCATTTAGCTAGTCACAACGCCTTTTAAATCC
>CATIWF010060055.1:0-10264 GCA_949630135.1 Balakata baccata | reverse complement strand
GTCGAATTAACGGAACATTCTTCCTTTGATTTCTGTTGCAGATACTGTAATTATCCCCATAGATTCCGGCGAGAACAACCTTCTTCGAGTGATCAATGCTGCGTTGAACCAACCGCTATTCTTCACAGTTGCGAACCACAAGCTCAGAGTAGTTGGTGCTGATGCTTCTTATGTCAAACCATTCACGACTTCAGTCCTCATGCTAGGACCCGGCCAGACCACCGATGTTTTGATCTCCGGCGACCAGCAATCCTCGAGATACTACATGGCTGCACGCGCTTATCAAAGCGCGCAAAATGCCCCTTTCGACAACACCACAACTACTGCCATTCTTGAATACAAATCTGCCCCTTGTGCTGCTAAAAACTGCTCAGGAAGCACACCAATTATGCCTCCTTTGCCTGCCTACACCGATACTGCCACTGTCACTGCTTTCAGCAAAAGCTTTCGGAGTCCAGATAAAGTCCTAGTCCCCACCACCATTGATGAAAACTTATTCTTTACAGTTGGTTTAGGGCTCAACAACTGCCCACCTAATTTTAACAAGTCAAGCCAATGTCAAGGGCCTAATGGAACCCGGTTCACAGCAAGCATGAACAATGTATCTTTTCAACTTCCTTCAACTTTCTCTATATTACAAGCTCACCAACAAGGTGTGAAAGGAGTTTTCACTACTGATTTTCCTGCTAATCCGCCATTACAATTCGATTACACGGGCAATGTGAGCCGGTCACTGTGGCAACCGGTTCCTGGTACTAAGGTATACAGGTTGAAATATGGATCAAGGGTGCAGATTGTGCTGCAAGATACAAGTATTGTCACACCTGAGAATCACCCAATTCATCTCCATGGATATGATTTCTATATCATTGCTCAAGGATTTGGGAATTTCAATCCTCAAACTGATACCTCTAAGTTCAACCTTGTTGATCCACCCCTTAGAAACACAGTTGCAGTTCCTGTTAATGGGTGGGCAGTCATCAGATTTGTTGCTGATAACCCAGGTACATAAGAAAATTTTTCAAACGCATAAAAAGATTTAATCTCTTTTAAGTAATTATAAAATTATTTGAATTTGAAATTGAGTAATAATCTTAATTATATTCTAATTTTTGTATTGATAGGCGTGTGGCTGATGCATTGTCACCTTGATGTTCATATCACTTGGGGTCTGGCTATGGCTTTCTTGGTTGAGAACGGAGTTGATGTATTACAATCTCTAGAGGCTCCTCCTGAAGACCTGCCTCCATGCTAATTAAGAACAATTACAAAAACATTTTTTTTTTCCATTAGCATATGTGATGTTAGTTGCATTGTTTTCCCTGTATTTAGGGATGGGTCTTGGTCTATTTGATTGTTATTTTTAACAGATAAAAGTGGATTCGGAGGAAACTATAGCAACTAGATATGGTTCAATTAGTATTTTTATCTCTACATTTAGGTCAGATGAACAATTTGATCATCAATGTAGCTGCGGTCCTCCATATGAATTTGTAACCATGTTATTTCATTGTGAATGTAATATTCTCTCCAAGCTAATGATAAAGATCAACTTTTATTTCATTTTATTTTATTCAATAATTAAAATAATTTGATATACATATATATACACATATATACTATATATTTTAAACGATTAAATTTGTAAAGAATATATGGCAGCAAATGTTTACTAAATGACTAGACATCATGTCGCTGTCAATATAAAAATACACTTGATAATTAGTCACATCATAATATATATATATATATATATTTAAAAAAAATTGTGCTTAGATGATTTTTTTTTTTTATTTTAAAAAAACCATTATATCGGGTGATTATCAGAGTATCACCTATCAAAATCACTAACAGCTTAATTTCATCTATGTAAAATTTTGATGTTAATTCAAAATACAGTAAAAGTTGGATTTGTCTTATAATTAACTAATAGCTTAATTTCATAAATTATTCATTTTAACATTGATGATGAGATGTTTGCTTGATGATGAAATGGCTCAACAGAAGCATTATTGGTATTCCATGGATTTTGCATTATTCAATCACCACTTTTACAAGAAGGAATGCATTAATTAATTTACAAACTTTGCTAAAAAGTTCATACTGTTAGGATCCAATTGGAGCTTGAAGAAAATTTGCTGTGTTTATTATATGTTTGGCACAAATTAATTTACTGAAATGATGTAATCACTTCTTATGATTCTTTCTAATTGGACATATGCTCAACTACTGTGGTTATGGAGAGTGATTTTGACGCATTTTCCTTAGATTTTGGGGATTTGGTCTGAAGCCTATGTTCTTAATTTCAGGTTATTCTTTTTTATGTTTTTTCTTCTCTTATTTTATAATGTAGCTTCTTTGCAGCTCGATTCCTGGTAGCCAATTGCATTTGATCTTTAACATAGTTGCAACATAATTTGGGAAATGGACACAACTCTCACTTTCTTTTAAGTCTAATATCATTTTGACATCATAAATCAGATACAACCAAAAATATTTTTTCAAGAAAACATGTTTCCCATAATACAATTTCTTTATCCTTTATCAATAAATCTTGTTTGCTCAAAATTTGGAACCTCATTTTAGTAAAAAATCCATTTGACAATTAATGCTCAATTGAAATTCAAATTCTCTTTATCTTTGTACTTATAATAATATCTTTAAAGTGTCTTCTCTTATAACTTTAAAGTTAGTTTATAAAGGGTGGACATGTAATTACAGAATTTTAAGTAGGATGGGTTCACTAACTTTATATTAATCCCTCAAATTGTGGCATGAAAGAATGCTTCTCTCGAGATAATCACTATATATAAAATTTTAGTATCCCGATATTTAGATTTATTATAAAATATTTACAAACATTTATAATATATATGTAATGTATATTTAACATTATTTTTTATTATACATTTAATTACTATAAATTTGTTTCCAACTCAGATTTGAAAAGTATATTAAATTTATATTTATAATATTATATTATATATATATATATTATTCAAAATTCTTTAGTGAAGTATATATGATGTCTATGTTTATTAAATATATGAAAGAAACTATAATAAAAATATATGTAAAGTATATTTATAATATATGATAAGCATGTAATATTTATATATAGTATATATTTTCTTGTAATTAGAATTGCTGGGAATGCGGCTAGAGATAATAAGAAGAACCGAATTGTTCCTAGGGATATTCAGCTTGCTGTGAGAAATGATTGAGGAGCTAATCAAACTATTGGATTCTGTTTCAATCGCCAATGGTGGTGTATTGCCTAACATATATTCACCAGACTCTTCTTCCTAAGAAGATTTGAGAAGGAAAAGGTGATAGTGGATCTGCATCTCAGGACTTTTAGGTGGTTGTTTTTTAGGAATTCTAATTTTTACAGTTGTAATATGTTTACTTAATTTCATCTCTTCTGCTGGGAAAAAAAAAATTCCATAAAAGGCAGGCAGTGAAAACGGTTTTAGATAGAGGTCATTTAAAGCTCAAGATTCAATGCTGTAAAAATGTTATTTTCTATAAAGAAGTTCTATAGAAGTCCGTAAAAAAGAAGGGGTGTAATATAGTCTTTCATATAATAAATGGACCATTCCGTGTACTTTCCTCATTAAGAATAGATATTGTTGAATAAATGTGCCTTGAATATAATTCATTCTAAAAACTAGTTCAAATGAGAGGAGATGCCCAAAGCAAATTATATTATGGATCTAGATCTATTGAGCATTATGTACACACGTGTAAAATGTAGTGACAATATTATAAATAAAACAAATTTATACAGTTATTAAATACACGATGACAATTTCGTAAATATCTATCATTCACTTATTGAGAAAAGTTTATTACTTTATTGAAAAAAATTTATTGCTTTATTAAAATATATTCATTAGTATATTGAAAAATATTCATTACAAATAAAGTAAAAGTTTATTAGTTTATTAGTACAAAAATAAAATAAAATAATATTCATTAAGTTAAATATACAATGCATATTCATCAAGAGAATTCAATAGATTCATACCTACATATAAAAAAAAAAAAAATAATATCCTTTAAATTAAATAAACAAATAAATAAAATGAATATTTACTAATAAACTAATAAATTTTTATTAATAAACTAATAAATCTTAATGTATTCCTAATGAATTTGCAGTTTTATAACAAATGAACATATTCGAATAAAGTAATGAACTTTTACTTTATTGTTAATGAACCTTTTTTTTTAATTTTATTGTTAATAAATCTACAGTTTATAACAAATGAAGCTATGATTTATAAGATATAATTTATTAATAATGAACTTTTACTTTATTCGTAATAAACCTTTCTTAATAAGTTAATGCGTTTCTCAATAAAGTAATTAGCATTTTTCAATAAAGTAATAAACATTTACAAAAATATTAATGTGTATTTGATAGTTATATTAGTTTATTTTATTTACAAAACTATCACTGCTTCTTACACGTGTAAGAGCTTATTGGTCCATGATATTCTATAGATCTAAGTTCATAATATAACAATTGCCCAAGCTATTATAAGAAGTATATATATTTTTTAGTTAATGATGTGTGATATTTCAACATACCTCTTTATGTCAAGGACTAAATACATGCAGAAATTCTGGAGCGTGAATTTTGCTGGACTATACATGTACGGATAGTCCAACTGATAGTTCTAATACCATATTAAATAAATGGACCTTAAGCCTAATTTATCCCAAAAACTAGCTTAAGAGAAAAGAGATGTTCAAACCATTATAAAGATCATATATATTTTTTACTTAACCCATATAAGATGCTTCAACAGATTTGAAGGGTTTCTCTCCAGCTTTTTTATGAGAAAAAAAAAAAGGGTTTCTCCGGGTTTTGCTGAGTCATATATATATATCAACTTTAAATTTCCATTATAATCACAGCTTCAAAATGTAAAATTCAATAACGTTTTTTGAGTCAAAAAGTGACTATCGACATTTTTTCCGATCTAATTAACTGTTTAAAGGAAGAATATATTCGAGTGTGAAATATGTAAGGCCCACTCTTGCATGCCATTTAAATTTTGGAATTAAAATTTATTTAACTATATTTGCACCCCATTCATAACTACCATACAAAATTGGACCCCAATAAAACAATAATTAATGGCAAATCACATTTACTTTATGAATAATTTATCTTTCTTAATTTTTTACAATGTATATAATAATATATAAATTTATATTATTTTTTAAAATTTATCCCGGTAATGAAAATTTATTTTACCCATATCTTACTCAAACTTTTAGCTATTTACCCCTCAGCTTAGGGAACATACTCAGCCATTGACAATAACCAACATTATTCACATTAACAATACAAAAAAAAAAGGTATAAATATAGAAAGACATTTCTATCAGAAGGCGCTTTAAATATATCTCAAGAGTAATGAAAGTCAATAACAAACTTTTACCAAACCAAGTTGTTCTTTCAATGTTGTTCACCTATCAAATTCTTAACCTAAATAGTGCTCTCTCTCCCTCTATATATGCATGCTTTCTTTCCTAGAGGCTTGATTCAAGTGTTATTACTTACAACTACATGTTAGTTCTTGTTCTTGTCCCTCGGTTAGCACCTAAACATGTTCTTCAAACACGATGCACTTCTCGAGTTAGCCCAACATGAAACCAGTCGGGCTCTGTCCATAATTATGTTTGAACGAAATAGAATATTTTAATTAAAAATATAAGTTCGTCCTGATTTTAATTCAAACTCAAACTCAATCCTCTACTTGAGAATGATTTTAAAAATTTAAGCTAAATTCGATAGTTGTAGTTTATATCATTATTTGAATTCAGAATGTTCTAATTAATTTTTTTAGGAGTTAGTTTATATATAATTATAAATTCTTATTATTTTGAACATATGACTGATGCGTGTGATATTTGATCATTGATAACTATTATGTCCATTAATTATGAGAGAATTAAATATTTTTTGGATTTTCTTTCTAACATTCATCATAATTGGATGATGATGATATATACTAACCTCAGTTAACCCCATTTGGAAAATTCGTTAAGGAAGCAGATATTGATCCAATGTATATATAAACTAATGTATGTATAACCAACGCATGATTAGCTGAGGTAGTTTGGCGTCTTTTTTTTTTTAAGTAAGATTTTGAATTCAAGTCTTATGTATGAAGAAAATTTACGCTGAAAGAGTTCTGAAAACCGAAATAATTAGAGTTCATGGGATTTTAAAGACCGATTGGTAATGCACCAAAAAAACTGATGTATATATAACCTCAATTGATGTAGAAAGCATCACAATGTTAATTAAGGATGTTAATTTTGAAATTGTCATAAGATTAAAGACACTTATTTTTGAATGCGTCTGTCAATTCTATGACACTAAGTGTAGCTAGTTTAGCGATGTAATATCGGTAAAAATTTATGAAACATAATGTAATATTTGGGAATGCGACCGATGTTACAATTTTTGGTTTTAGCGACAAAAGCATCACAGAATAAAAAGTACCGATGCTGAAAATAAATTCATGACAATAATTTAGCAATTCAACAGACGACACTTTTAATTAGCCCCCTAAATAATTTTTTACGTCACTAATTGGTGATATGCAAGATTATAATCGATTTTTAGCTGCATTAGAATTAATTATTATTATTATCAGTTGCTTCATCTTGATAACCAACCCATGTAAATTATTGATCAAGACAAGCTAACTGATGATTGTTAAATCATTAGTCCAAATCTCCAATTTAAGTTTCTTTGTCATTGAATTTTGTTGTCATACCCCAAGCTACCCAGCAAATCTCAATTTTACAACAGAAATTACACACATATTTGCCTATATTTATATCAACAAGGGCTTATTGCACTCAATCTTTTTCCTTTCAGGCAGACACTTGATTTTGGGAATTATCTGTTAGAAAAATTATCAAAAATTACCCTTAAGGATTTAATCTCCCAGAATATATACAACAGCTTCTTCTACTTTCTAACTAGGCAACAGAAACATCAAAATAATAAAAATGAAAGAAAACCCAGCTTTTGTCAAAAATGGTACAAAAATATTAGCCACAAGATGAGTTTCACTATCTGCTCAAATATATTAGTCCAACGAATAGATGTTTTATAGAGAGCTGTAAAAGAATCAGGCTGAGTTATTTGGGTTTTGGTTCAAAAAAAAATTCATTTGAAATCATTTATTAATCTTAACTAGCTGAATTTGAGTTAGAATTTAATAGTGTTTGGTTCGTGAGCTTGCGAGCTTATACATTTAAAAAGTCACAAAAGTATTCAATTAGAATATTGTGAACATATGCATTTAAAAGCTCGCGAATATATTTATTTAAGACTTATTTAATGTCCGTTTATATTATATTTTATTATCGAAATCAAATTTAAGCTTTTGTCATTATTAGTTAACAAGTTGAATTTAAGCTTTTGTCGTTATTAGTTAACAAGCTAAACTCGAACTAAACTCTTTAAAAATAACAAAATGAGCTATTTACGAGCCGCTCATAAGCTTATTAGTTTTGAAGTGAGCTGAGTTGGAACTCAAATATTAAAGATCGAATTGAGTTCAAACTGAGCTCAAGCTTGCAACAAATTTAAATGAACTAACCCAAATTCATCAGTATTCGGCTGAACTTGATTCGATTAAAACCCTAATATTTTCCCTTTTAAAAGCCCATCATTAATGGCACCGATTGTTGGCTAAAAATTCAAAGAAAGAAAAACGTCTTTACGTTAGAAGAATACCATGAACATTGAAAGAATATTGTAGGAGAAATTTTACCAGTAACATAATTCTATATTTTGAACTGTTAGTCAACCAATTATCTCATTAGAACGTTAAAGAATTCAGTTTCTCTGCACCAAAAAAAAAGAAAAAAGAATTCAGTTTCTTTCCCAAATTTTTGAACTGTCCACTAATAAAATCTGATTTAAAACAGAGCTGAACGGGTATTTTAAACAATAGCGCTTTTCAAGATAATTGAGCTATGATAATGGTAGTCTACAAAGGAATGAGAGACTGGAATACAAAATTAAAGAGGTTATTTATGGGATTGAGAATTAAAAAAAAGAAGAAAATGAATTAGGATGAGACAAGGACAAGCTGCAAAGATGTGCCACTCTCTCCTTTAAATAATAATAATAATAATAATAATAATAATAATAATAATAATAAATAATTTATAAAATTTTGATATATAAAATAATATTTATAAATACATATACAACATTATCTGTAGCCAATTGATTAAAAATTATAAAATATCTTTCAAGCAATTTAGATTTAAATCCCATCATTCCCCTTTCTGAACTGTAATCAAATAAAGAAAAAAAAAAGAAAGAAAGAAAGATAGACATGGATTTTGTTTGAGGGTGAGGGATGCAAAGGCCCATATTGAAATTTCTTGCTGAGATGAAGTATATGATCCATTTAGATAATTAAAATCCTTATAATATTTTGTTGCTCTAATCAAAAGGTGTGAACAATGCATCCTTTTTACAAGGAAGACACGTTGTCTCAGAAAAAAAATATATATCAAGGGTTTGACTTTGTTTTATGAGTGCTCATAATCAAGAAGTTGGATGCCTACATCAGATTTTCTTTTTGTTTCTTTTGGAATTTGAGGTTGAAAAGAAAAGAGTTTGACGAATTACGCATATTTTTCCTTTGGGTTTGGACTATTTTATATACTCATCATAACATATACAATGAAAAATTCAAATTATCATACTCTAATAATTTTAATTACTTGGAAACTTTCTCTATTAAAAAAATGACAGTTATTCAAAAATTATAGTTTAATTGGCAATCTAAGCTGGGTATGTTGGGAATAACTCTCAAATTCGAACCCCACTAAATATATTGTTAATAAGGAGTGAAAACTCTAAACAGAATTGTTTCGGAGAATGTTTTAAAAAAATAAAGATAATTACTTTGAAGCTTTCCATTATACATGCAAAAACACAAGTAAACATTACCTAATTTCTACTTTATAATATCTAACTAATTAAAATCTACAAGGAATAAATCCACACTGTGTTTTATTTTTTTTGGGTTGGCCGGAAAGAGATTTAAGCTAGTAATAATGATGATTAATAATTTGTTGAAATTAACCCATAAAAGAAAGAAAAAAAAAACTTATGAAGCAAGCATGGGTAGAAAAATTATTCAATTTTGATAAGCCAGTGGGTGCAACAACTCCTTATAGTGTTGAACACAAATTTTGCCATTACAATCTGACTTCTTCTTCTTCAATTAATCAAAACCTAATCTGCCAACCATTAAACCACTCTCTTTCCATACAGTCGTCCTATATAAACACCTTAATTTTCTTTCTTACTCCCTCCATATTTTCTATCGCCATTCACCACAGCTAATTATTAGTTAAAAAAAACATAATAATAAGGCCCAATTAAAGAAAAAGCAAGAGAAAATGAAGAAGATGATCATCAATGGCAGCATTGCCAATTCTTGCTTCTTTTTTGGCCTGATCCTCTTCCTTTCTTCGACAATGTCATTAGCTAATGCAAAAGTTCATCAACATGAATTTATTGTATGTATTCTTTGATTTCTAGCTAATTTGATTATACGCTTCTTTCTTCCTTTTTTTTTTTTTATTAAGTTAGATGCATGCTGAAGATATTGTGATTGGACAGGTTCAAGCCACAAAAGTGAAGAGGCTGTGTAAAACTCATAATACCATCACAGTGAATGGGATGTTTCCTGGACCAACCTTAGAAGTAAACAATGGAGATACTTTAGTTGTCAATGTAATCAATAGAGCAAGATACAACCTTAGTATTCATTGGTAATTGCTACCTACTACTCATCACTTTTTATGCAAGATTCTACTTCATTAACCAAGCTTATAATATACTGCCAACTTAAAAAAAAAAAAAAAATCACAATCACTTTTATATTTTGAATATATAGTAAAAATAAAATTTCTCACACATTAATTATATTATTTTTTTTTATATGTATGGTAATTGATGATCAAATGCTCATGTAATTAGTTAGTGGTTCTTTGATTGTTATGTTTGTGAAGGCATGGGATTAGGCAGATGAGAACAGGATGGGCAGATGGGCCAGAATTTGTGACACAGTGCCCAATTAGACCAGGAGGAAGTTACACCTACAGGTTCACCATTGAAGGACAAGAAGGGACACTATGGTGGCATGCTCATAGCTCATGGCTTAGAGCTACTGTTTATGGTGCTCTAATTATCTACCCA
>CATIWF010060052.1:0-55292 GCA_949630135.1 Balakata baccata | reverse complement strand
AACACTAAACAAATCCTCCCTAAAATGTATTGGAACTTCATAGTCTGAACCCAAAATTGGGACTTTTTCAGCGAACTTTGGGTCAAAAAGATACAATGGCCTCTCTTCCCTCACTTGATCTGAGTACCTAAAATACTTTTCTAGCTTCATTTCCACAGGACCAACTGCAAATTTGACATCACCACATAACTTAAGTAAATAATCCCTATCCCATTTTTGCAATGCAGCCCAATCATCCATACACCCTTCCAACAATACTGGCCTATTTGGTTCCTCAAAATTAGACACAAATTCCTCAATAGAAATACCCTTCTTTCTAACTATATTATCTCTCTCAAGCCATTCAGGTTTCATTTCAAGATTAGCACATAACCAACTTTGGAAAAGATAATCTGAGTAAAAGTCTATAACTTTGATATTTGATGTGCCAATGCCAGAAACATCAAGTGATGGGTAAAAAGCAGCAGTGTAAGTGGACTTCCATGACTCATTAAACAAGAACCCACCACTCAGTTTATCCAACACAAGATTTCTCCATAGAGACTCATGGTTAGCAAAAACGTAAAAAGACTTGCTCACAGTGGTCAAAATTCCCAATTGGGTCGCATCAAGAAGTCCTAGAATATCAAGAACCAGCTCATCAGTTAGGGTCTGAAGATTACCTAAACCTGTGTTTCTGGAGTTGATTGAACCTGGATTGAGGTACAGATTGCCCAGCGGCTGAACCCCATAGGTGTGAGATAGAGCTGAGTTTTTGAGGCTGAACCCTTCTGCCTCTTGTTCAATATCATCTTCAACTACTTGCTTTTCCTGCTCATGGTTAGGTGATTCTTGGCTTATAAAAAACGGTTCTTGTTTTCTTCTGGAAATAGTTTTTCGTTTGGCTTTTTTGTTCTTTTTTAGGGCTTTGAATAGCAAATTTCTGCAGCGCAGCATTTTACAGATATATGGTGGCGCTCCCTCCTTCAGCGAGCATACGCCGATGGAGGCACAGTGCAGGGTTTAGCATTAGGCTGATTAATCAGCGTTTCGACGATAAGTTTATAGGCAAAAGAAACGTTTCTTTGAACACTAAAAGTTCATGTGTTGTTGTCAAACCTAGGCTGTCCAGAAGTATTTATAATGGGCTTGGACTGAGTGATTGGGCTTTTATTATTATTATTATTATTATTATTATTATTATTATTATTGTAATATTCTCTTTCAATTTCTTTAAAAAAAAAAAAATAAAGAGAAATTTTAAGGAATATTCATCTATTGATTGACCAGTGGGAACAGAAAAAAATCTAAAAAAATATATATTTTTAAAAATTTATATTTCCTTACTTTTTGATTAGGGAAGAAAATCCTTACCATTCTTCTTAATCAAGCAGTTTCATCATCAAATATTAGGTGGATATACATACAGTTTGCAATTTTTTAACTTAATTATTTAATTTTTTTCAACATAATTAATTAACCCTAATAATTACAAAAGAATCCAAGCTCTGCCTCCATTCATGTTGAACTTTTTGAGTCTTCCAAAAAACATGACAACAATGAGAATAAGCTTTCCTTCATCACTCCATTTTCCAGCAAATCCAAACCATTTGTTCTGCCAATTCCTATCAGCCTGTAATTGCCTTTCACGGCGATACCCTTTTGTAAATCCCACATTCCCATATGCACTGATCAATTTTTTTTTTTTTCAGATAACTAAAATGTTAATTAATATACAAAAATGAGATTAACTTATAGTTAATTTAAATGAAAAATTAATAGGAGTATAAAAACGATCGATAATCACTAAGTAGTAAAACTTTTGTTCCTCCTATAAAATAAATAAAATTTCACTTAAATAACTCCGAGTCAATTTTGATGATTTGACAATCGAAAAGTTGACTTGGATGCTGAGGTGGCACCAAATCAATAAAATTGATTGAAAGTTATTTAATTAAGTAAAATCGGAATTAAGTTTAATTAGTTGTTGCAGCAAATGTAAAATTCAGTAATCATAAACGACGAATGTAATAATCAAATAGATTATATATACCTAATAAACATTGAAATTAAGGGGATCTTCCTTCATGTTTTGCCTCTCTGTAATGCATACGAGGATGATAAAAATGGCCAAATATGAGAGCTGTGAGAATATTATATTCTCCAAAACCTTTCCCCTTTTTCTTTTAATGCTCTTCCCATTTGTTTGTGGATTATCGTTTACTGGAATAAATGATGTATATGGAGGAAGATACCTGTAATTTAATTTCAATTATTTTTTTCATACAAATTAATATTTTAAAAACTCAAACACATGAAAAGAAAACACAAATTATTATCAACATTAAAAAATTCATTTTATAATTTCTTTTAAAATTGAAAACTAGTTAGAAACAGTAATGAAATTTAACTTAAATATTTAAATAATCGAATATATTATATGTTACATATAATAAAATTTAAATTATATTTTTAATTCTCAATAAGAGAAAAAAAAAATTTGTCGAAGTCAAAACCATTCGCCGGCTGAATAGAATTCAACATTTCAATTAGAAAAACATGCATTATTTCTATTTTTTATGAAAAACATTTTTTTTTTTACAAAGCTTTTTTGATGCATGATGTGTGCAGGTTGTACTTGACATCGCCAGTCAACCTAGGAATTGCTTGCTCTAGAAAGAAAGAGAATAAAAGCAAGTTTTGGTAATAATAAATAAAGACTCGTTCTATCATATACTAAGTGTACCGATACGATAAATAAACGACTCAAATCATAAAATGAATATTTATATTCAATGGATTCAATTATATAATTTTAAACAGTTTAAATAATATAGCGTTGAATCTAATAATTTATATACAGGAGTGTATTGATATGCCGCCGTACGGTAGAAGTACTCATAAATAAAACAATTATTTAAAACATAATAAAATAATTAATTAAAATAAAATAACATAGTTATATATTGGTTTTTCAAAAATTAAACAAAAATAGATATATATTGTAGAAAATTTCGATATCCAATGAGAAAATCCTAGGATAAAAAAGAACTTAATATTTGTTGTGGTCAAACAATAATAGATTAAACTGCAAATATTTAATAATAATGAGGATGATAGAAGCAATAATGCATTTTTTTATGTAATTAATATTGAAAATCATGGTTTGATTTCGACTAAGATTTTAATGTCATGCATGCGTAATGACAATCGTGGGTACAATAATGCATTTTGCTTTCGACTTCATACTTCTAAATAAAAAGCTTGAGATTAGAATTAAATTGTTATAATTGTAGGATTTTCGTATCTAAACTCGTATATCATTAAAATTAAAATAAAAAGAATAAATTTTGAAGATACAATCCCATTTAAAACGATTACATAAAATGAAAATTCTCTAGTCTGCTAGAATCATTGTAAAGCAAAGTGAAACAGAAATCTTCCAATGATTAGCTTTCGACTTCATCCATATTATTAACGAAATTTTATTTTTCTTTTTGAAGTTTTAGAAAATTAATTAAGGTGAAGTTTCAAATTTATTGAGATTTAGATTATAGTGTCTTTGTTTCTAATTAAATAGATCATGTCGTTTTAGATTGGAGTTTTTGTTCCAAAATATTTGAGGTTTTCCAATTATTTATAAATATTAACTATTTTTAATTCTATTCTTATTTAAAGCTATCTCTTTCATTGATTATTGATGGAAATTAATTATATATTTAAAAATAATATTGTATTTTATTTATGTAAACACATTCATTAATTATTGTACAAAAATTTTAGACATCTATTTAAAAAATATAAACAAAGACAGTAATTCCATCACAAAGAAAAAGGACATATTGTCATCTTATTTTAAGAATATATAAATTTTTAAATATACTGAATCAATTAGATCAAATCAAGCAATAAAAATAAAATAATAAAATATATATCATTATGTAATGATAGATCCGGTCTATTTAAAAATTTATTACAAGGATATTATTAAGAGTATTGTTGGTTGATTTAATTCTTTATTGTATGTTTCTATATATGCTGTAATATTAATTTTTTTAACAAAAAAACCATAAAAGAAGAAAAGAAAGTACAGTTATGCACATATATAAAGATATTATGAGAAATGGATAAAGAGAGAAACTAATATCATGACGATGAAAAGCACCAGGATTGAGATGTCAACATTAATAGTTTCTCCAGTATGTCTGGAATTGATAGTTTGAAACAAAATTCCTATGATTTTCTGGTAAGAATTTAATCCATTTAATGCATTGGAATTCCAATCCAATGAGCAAAATAATATAGCCTGAACCAAGATAAATCCAAACACTGTAATGACCAAGAGAGATGAATGCAATCTATAGGTAACAAATGAAGATACCAATTTCACCATTATTCTTCAACTGGTAATTAGATTCCCCTTTCTTGAAAAATTTTCCCAGGAACCAAACTGTAAATCTCAAACAAGAAGGAAATAACGTGTTCCCAAGAAGGACTTGAGAGATGAGAATCAGAAGAAGACCTGAATTCTTGCTAAAAACCATCATGTTTTCGTTTGTAGGAACAAAGCCATAACTTGCAAAAGTCGAAACGATGGTGAAGAAGGAAAAAGTGAAAATGCTGATTTCTTTGGTTTTAAGGACATTTCTTGCACTAGAAATTAGGGCTAAATAAGCCAAAACTAGGGCAATTCCAAGAGAATATTGAATCACTAAAAGACAACCCAAAACTATAGAACCCAAAAGCCTAATTGAATTATACTTGGAAAATTTGGTATCCAACTGGGTTTGGATTTCTTCAATTCTTAAAGAATCAAGAATTTCATCAAAAGAATGTTTTCTTGAAAAATCCATCTCAATAATTTGAAGATCAGAAGTTTCATTTTCCCATTTTCTTTTGAGTTGGAACTTCCTTAAATGAAGTCCCACCATAGAAGTGAAAACTTCTCCACCTATAAACATCAAGAAAGTTAAAATAATGAGTTGAGAAATTGAAAAAACTTCCATTTCTACAGTGAACATACTTGACACTGTGGTGGCAGAAACAGAAGTGAAGAACAAATCCAAGTTTCTTGGATTAAAAGAAGTGGTTCTTGGGTTCAAAACCTTAAGAAATCCAAAACCCAGAAATGAAAGGGACACAAAATTAAAAAATTGAATCCAAAATGGATTCGTATGAACAAAAATGAAACGATGAAAGAATGCCATTGAAAACCAGATCAAAGATCTACAAAGACCGAACAGCTTTTTACCAAAACATAACAAATCCATGATCTTTAAGATGAAAGTGTGTAGTCTTGGAAAAGGTAGGGGTATATATTTATATATGGAAAATAGTTTGGATGAATTTTACCCACGGTACTCGAATTATATAACTCGTAATAACTCAATATTTAAAAGATTATTTGTAACACAAAAGTATTTCAATTATCTAATTCATAACAATTTGATACTTGAAATATTATTTGTAAAACAAAAGTATTTCAATTTTTATTTTGTAACGATAAAATATATATTTTAATTAGTTTGTATATAATTAAAAATAATTTGAAAATTTTTATAACAACTATTATTATTATTATATAAAAAATTTGATAAGACAACTAACCTCTTAACTTTATTATTACTATTATAAAAAGATTGGCTCGTCTTAATTATAAAAATATATTTAGTGAGATTCGAATAAAAAAAAATGTCTTTATTTATATAGCAGTGTCACATAGATATCTAAGTGAGAGTTAAAACTGATCAAATGCTTATTTATCCATCCAATTATATGACTTAACGACACTACGTAATAAACTCCTGCACCAGCTAGCATTTCATCTCACTATTGCGAGTTCTAGATCATATAGCAAAAATAATCAGAGTAAATAATTTATAAAAGTTCAAATATTTTAAGTTAAGAAATTTTATTTTTCTATCTGTATCGGAATTAAACTGAATATTCAATAACTGCGTTTGCAACTTAACTCCAACTTTCATTAGTCAATAGTAATTAGTAATTTGCCCCATCTCCACCTTTACAAATTCGTTTGACGATCATTTTTCTAAAATTTCTTTTTTGAAAAAGAAATACTAAGAATAATTTCTATTTTTTAATACTCTTCAATATTCATATGACCACTAAAGAGATAAGATAAGAAGAAAAAAAAATTATGGTTAAAAATTTTTCTAGAGGTTCTTGAAAAAATGGAAAGTATCCATATTATTCCCTTTTTTTTTTTTAATGTAAAGACTTTATCTTTGTTTCATATTCATGATTAAAATTTTGGAAAAAGAACAATATAATAAAAATTATCTTTTTTATTAATAGCAAAACCTGTAAAATATTTTATGTGCCAATGAATTAGGAAAAATAAGTGTCATGGCCGGTTCTGTAATCAGCCAGGGGTTGTCTGTAATTATTATTATTATTTTTGGAATATTCCACAATTATTATTGTTATGAGATTATATTTAGAGGATGGAGGCACAGTACTCATGGAGGTACGACTAATAATTGAAGTGTGAGACAGAGTGGTATCAGAGACATACAAGTGGCACCATTAACGAAACTTCCATTTCTATTTGACTATTAATTTTTTTTTTAGCTAAACTACTAGTGTTCTCAACTAATATTCACATTCTGACACTAATGATACTCGTGAAAGAATTTGAGCTACTTAACTAAAACTATGTGCTGAAACTTGTACAAGTATAGCTTACTTAGTTTAGCATAATTTATTCAATTGATTGTTTTTTTATTTATTTTGTAGCTGAGTTGTCATTTTTTTATTAGTTATAGGCTTGTAAATATTAGTGGCAGTTACTATTTTTACGAAGGAAGAAAAAAAAACTTTTCAACTCACTTCACTATGTAGTTTATTTTCTCTCAAAAAAATTAATACGGTATCAGAGCATCTTTGGTTCAAGATCAATTTATAAATTGATTTTTCGTTGTGGATTTCAATTGAAGTAAGCTTTCTTTTCCTATTATTGTAATTGTTACTGTGTATGTTTTGTAATTTTGAAGAAATGGCGGATCAATTAGGGGCTAGGGTTAACAATATAGGAAATATGTATCAAAATGGTGATAAGGCAGATCATGTAGGAGATTGATACGCATTTCATAATTCTGATAATCCTAGTATGGTTTTAGTCATAAATGCTTTTACCGGTAAGAACTTCTTGTCATGGAAACATGTGATTACAATCGCACTCGATGCAAAACAAAAATTAGGTTTTATCGATTGTACTATTGAGAAACCCGAGGTGAATTCTAATGATTTTGAAGCTTGGAATCGAGTAGATTGCATGGTACAATTATGGATTTTGAACATCAGTTCTGTAAGGGAACTTTGGATGGAGCTTGAGCAACGTTTTGGAGAATGTAACGGGCTATTTCTATATCAATTGCAGAGGGAAATATGATAAATTAATCGGGGTTCTTTATCTGTTATGGAGTATTTTAGCAAGCTTAAACGATTGTAGGATGAATTAGGTTGCTTATTACCAATGCCTCAATGCACTTGTGGAGCTGGTAGGATATAAGAGGAAAGAAATGTATCGAATCAATTGATACAATTTCTGATAGGACTCAATGATGTATATGATCATGTTAAGAATCAAATATTGGTAATGGAGCCACTACCAAGCATCAACAGAGCTTATTCAATGATTTAGAGGGTTGAAAAGCAAAGAGAGGTATATGTAAATTTTGAATCTTATGACACAAATGCTATAGTAGCAAGAAGTTTTGAAGCAAGAAATGCAAAAGGTACTAATGGAGGTTATAACGGAAAGAAGAAGGGAGATAGGTACTGTACCCACTGTAATAAAGGGGGACACACAAGAGATACGTGTTTCCTGCTACATGGAATTCCATATTGGTACAAGGAACTAAAAGAGCAAAAAGGGAGAATGCCTAGAGATCGATTTTTAGTTAATGTAGCAGAGGAAGAATATGATACTCCTATGGAACAGATGACTGCGGTTGGAAAATATGAAGAGCAAGTGAATTCTGCCATAGCTGCTTTAATACAACAAGAGATTGCTAAGGCTTTTAAAGGAAAAATATCACTTGAAGCAGGGCATGTTAACTTAGTTCATACAGAAAACTATGCAGGTATGATACTAAACACTATTAATGCTAATTCTAGTGCTACTTGTTTATTTGGAAAGGATACTTGGATTGTGGACACTGGGGCTTTGTGTTACATGTGTAAAATACTTTCTTTGTTGCAAAACTTAACACTTTTATCTAAGCCTATACCTATACATTTACCAGATGGTTCAATAAAATTTATTGAATCAACGAGTACTGCTATTTTGTCTAAACAAATCATACTTACTGATGTTCTATATACAACTTCCTTTAAATATAATTTGCTTGTAGTCAATAAGCTAACTCTTTGCTCACCAACATGTTTCAATTTTTATTCTGATCACTGTTTGATACAGGACCAGAAGATTAGACAAGTTTTAGTTGTTGGATTTCTTCATAGGACCATGTATATAGTAAATAAAAGTTCCTTTTTACCTAGTGTCATCAATCTTGTCATTCCAAAGATTACTTCATGTAATCAATCCAGAAGCAGTATTCCTGAATGTAATAAGCTGTTACCCCAAAGCATAGCGAGTTGTAATGTTTTTGTTCAAAGTAATAAAATTTCAAATGTTCCTTTTCAAATTTGGCATGGACGTTTAGGACACGTATCTGTGTCAACCATTCAACATATAAAAGTGATCAAATTAGTTCCTACTAATACTTTATACATTTGTGACACTTACCACTTAGCTAAGCAACATAGACTTTCATTTCCTTATAGCACAATCCAAATTATGAATCCTTTTGATCTTTTACACGTAGATATATGGGGTCTTTATAAACAATCAACTCTTTCTAGTTCACATTACTTTATAACTATTGTAGATGATTTTAGTAGAGCGACATGGGTGTATTTTCTTTCTCATAAAAGTTATGCTACTCATAAACTTCAAGTCTTCTTCTCCCTTGTTCAAAATTAATTTAACACACAAATCAAAATCATTAGAATTGACAATGGAACTGAGTTCCTTAGTGCTTCTTTTCAATCATTACTTCAAGGGTTAGGGATCCTACACCAGAAAACTACCCCCTATACTCCATAGCAAAATGGAGTTGTTGAAAGAAAATACAAACATCTTCTTGAAGTGACTAGAACCCTAATGTTTCAATCTAACTTACCTAAGAGATTTTAGGGGCATGTTTTACTTACTACAGTTTGCATTATCAATAGACTACCATCTTCAGTGTTAGATTGGCTTACACCTTATAAAATGTTATACAATAAACCCATGAATTATAATCATCTTCGAAATTTTGTTTGTCTTTGCTATGCTACAAATGTTGTCCCTCATAAAGACAAACTTACTCCTAGATCTGTCAAATCTGTTTTCTTGGGCTATTTTTCTAGTCAAAAGGCCTATAAACTGTATGATCTTCACCATCCTATTACATTTATTTCTCATGATGTTCAATTCTATAAGCATTCTTTCTCTTTTCTTCTGAGTTTTCTCCTCTTTCTCTGTCTGAAAATTCCAATCTTCTTGTTCCTTTGCCTTTGACAAACAACATAAATAATTCTTTTTCTTATTCTCTTTCTTCTATCTCACATATTCCTACTAATCCTCCTATTCCTGCACATGTTACTGTTGTCCTACTACTACTTAGAAACAGTTCAAGATCCTGACAACCACCACTTTAGTTACAAGATTATGTTTGCCATACTGTACTTTCTAGTTTATCTCTCATTTCCCCTTTAGCTAGCACACCCAATTTCTCTTCTCACACTCCAAACACTTTTCCTTATAAATGTTCTCATGTTCTTTCTCATGCATACATGGCATATATGGCTAAAGTGACCACAATACAAGAACCTGTAACATATAAACAGGCTGCACAATCTGTAGAATGGGCAGGCTATGGATAATGAGATTCAAGCTCTTGAAAGCAATAATACTTAGACCTTGACTTCTCTTCCTAAAGGTAAGCATGCTATTGGCAACAAATAGGTATATAAAGTTAAATATCTTCCTGATGGATCAGTAGAAAGGTTTAAGGTCAGGCTGGTAGCCAAAGGCTACAAAGAGGCTAGGATTACTTAGACAGTTACTCTCCGGTTGCCAAGTTAGTTATAGTGAGATTTTTCCTTGCATTAGCTACTGCTCAAGCCTAGCCCATACACCAACTTGATATCAACAATGCCTTCTTATATGGATATCTAAGTGAAGAGGTGTATCTTATTCCTGCTGAAGGATATAGCAAGGCTACTTCTGGTCAGGTTTGCAAAATACACAAATCTCTATATAGGCTGAAGCAAGCCTCTTATGAATGGAATTGTGAGTTCACAAAGCAATTACTTGGTTTCAGTTTTGCTCAGTCTCCTTCAGATTCTTGTTTATTTACAAAATCAACAAATCAGTCCTTTTTGGTGCTTATTGTTTATGTTGACTATGTGCTTATCATTGGCTCATCTGAAGTAGATATTACTGTTGTTAAGTCCTATCTTCATACCACTTTCACTAATAAAGATCTTGGCTATGCCAAATACTTTCTAGGTATCGAGATTGCGGGGTCTCCTACAGGAACTTATATTCATCAGCGGAAGTATATCATGGACATTCTTCATGGTGTAGGTTTATTGGGTTATAGATCTATTTGTACACCTATTTCTGCCGATCTTAAACTTGTTCATGATGATACTGCCCCCCCTTACCAGGCCTGAGAGCTATCGACGACTCATTGGCAGGTTGTTGTATTTGAATTTAACACAACTTGACATCAGTTACTTAGTTCAACAACTTAGTCGGTTTGTTCAACATCCCACTCAAACTCACTAGGATGCAGCTACTCATCTTCTTTGCTACCTCAAAGGCCACCTCTCTCTTGGCCTTTATTATCCTACTCTTAATGATTTGCATTTGACGACATATAGTGATGCAGATTGGGCTTTGTGTTTAGACACCAGGAGGTCTTTAACAGGTTATTGTATTTTTCTTAGTGGTGCTTTGGTGTCCTGGAGAACCAAGAAGCAGTTTACAGTCTCTCGTTCTTCTTGTGAGGTCGAGTATCGTAGTCTTGCTTCTGCTATTTATGAGCTACAATGGCTCAACTATCTTCTTCACGACCTCAAGGTCTTTGTCCCTCTTCCCATTCCTCTTTGGTGTGACAATCAATCTACTCTTCATCTTACTGCCAATCCCAAATTTCATGAGCGTACCAAACATGTAGAGATTGATTGTCACATTGTTCGAAACAAGTATATAAAAGGTTTCATTTCTCCTCAGTATACTGCATCTCAGGCTCAACTAGCATATTTTTTTCACTAAGTCACTCCATGCACCACGGTTTCATTTGTTACTTTCCAAGTTAGGATTGGCTGATCATTACTAATCTCCAACCGGAGGGGAGGGGGGGTTGTAGCTGAGTTGTCATTTTCTTATTGGTTATATGCTTGTACATATTAGTGGCAGTTACTACTTTCCTAAAGAAAGAAGAAAAAAAAGCTTTTAAGCTCACTTCACTAGGTAGTTTCTTCTCTCAAAAAATCAATAAAACTCATGATATTTGTGACAGATAGGACTTTAAGAACGATAAAATATATCATCTTAAATCATATAAGAGTTCAAAATTGAAACATATAATTAAACTTATTGTAATCTCATCATATTCTCATAAATATTTGACTATTAATTTTTGTTAAATAAAAATTGTGAATTATTAATGGATTACCTCAATTATGAGATAAAAAAATTATGAATTATTAATATTGAATAATTAAGCCTATCCGCAAAGTTAATTAATGGATATGGAAGAAAATGGGGTTGATGTTCCTTCCGCTATGTTACTTGCTAACGTATTGATTTATTAGTTTCTTCTAATAGTGTGGATTTCCGCTTTTAGGATAGTTAGAATTTTAGCCAAATTTGAAAATATTTTGACCAACAACCCCATATTGATTTGCATTAATTATAGGGATTTTTTACAAAAGTATCGCCCCCTTAAAATTTTTTTATCAAAAATATTATAAGTACTAAACTTTTTTTAACACTAGCAAAAGTACTTAATATTTAATAAATATTTGATAAATATTTACTTAAAATTTATCAGAAAATTAACGAAATTTGAAGTTATATAAGGTTTACCCGATATTTACCTAAAATTTACTAGAATATTAATCAAAGTTGAAATTATTCAAGATTTACTAAAGATTTATCTGAAATTTACCAGAAAATTAATAAAAATTGAAATTATTTAATGTTTAATATATATTTACCAAAACTTTACTCAATGTTTACCAAATATTCACCGAATGTATACTCAAGATTTACAAAAAATTTACACAAAGTTTACTACGGATCAATTCAAGATTTACTAAAAAATTAATGAAAATTGAAGTTATTTAAGATTTACCCAAAGTTTAGTCAATGTTTACCTTACAACCACTCAATCTTTCAACTAAAAATTACCAAAGATATACCCAAGATTTACCAAAGTAAATAACTTTAATTACATTAATTAAATACAAATTTACATATTTTCTTTTGGTAATTAAAATTTATCCAAAATTCACTATAGTAATTAAGTTAATTAAATACAAATTTATTTTTTTGGTAATTAAGTTAATTAAACAATGATTAAAAATAAATAAATGCATGCATAAGGATAAACGATGATTATGCAAGTTAATAAAATTCTTAATCCATATTTAAAAGATAGAAAAAATGTCATTTTCTTTCTCAATTGAACTAAAATATGTGCTAAATGTGATTCTCATATTTGAAAAGAAAAAGGTAAAAAAATCGGTAAAAATAAAAATAACAACAACAACGATAGTAATGAAAAAGGGAAAAACATTGATAAAATTAAAAATAAATATTCAACAATCGGTATGTCGTGATATTTCCTCATAATTATAGTTCTTTGTTTTTTATTTTCTTTTAAGGTCTAATTATTAAGAAAAATAGAAGGCCAGCCTTTATTTTACATTTTATAGAGAGGAGATATTAAATGAAAAACATTTTATTTTTATTACGACTAATTTACAGTTGTTGTGTTAATTGAGTTAATTCTAATTAATAGAAGGCTAACCTTAACTAATAGGTTTTTTAAGGGTCATTGCTTAATCTTCAATGATTTTTTTAAAAAGAAAAATCATAAGAATATGGATGATATGACGTGAATATCTTCCAATTTAACTAAATATTTCGAATTTAAATATTAGGTATATCCAATACATATAAGATTAGTCTCAATATATTGTTCTAATTGATTGATCGAGAATATCTCTAAAATAAAAAATACTAACCTGCAATATGGAACTGATATCTCCAAGCCTGGAGAGAGGCTAAGCCCGATTTTATTTGGTCATTGGGCCTATCATAAAGAGCAGAATACTACTGAGATTAATAAAAAAAAAAAAAATTATTGGAAACCTTGAACCTATCTGTGTAAAGATTATTCAATTAGACAAAAGACTATGAAATACGGAATTGGCATGTAATTTAAAAAAAAAAAAAAAGGCATCGTAATTAAATTCTGTGGGCCAAATCAAAATTGATTGCTATCTAGCTATAACTTTTTAAAAAAGACAGCAGATAGGTTTGAAGAAGGCCCCATCTCATCTTTACAAAGATGGATATAGTTGTTCCATGCTCATCATGGTGACAATAGCTTTTGGAAAAAAAAAATTATAATTATAATAATACAATTAGATATAATATTGGAAAAAATTGCATTATTTGCTCCTAATAATATTAATTAAAGTTGTTATAATACATGATAACTTTACCGGATGAGAAAATGATTCAAATTGCTAATTCTAACTTCAATTTTCACGCCCTCCTTCCTTTGTTGGCCGGTTTGCAGAAGGAAAGAGTCCAAATTTTAAAAATTTTCAAAAATTTTCAAACTTTTTATATAGTATAAATATTAAAAAATATTGACCCTTATATATATATATATATATACCCTTGAAAAAGCCAAGAAGGGGTTGGCCGGCCAGAAGGATCACATTTCATAATAAACTATCTAAATAAAATCATTGCATTGTGTGCTTTTTCCAATTAAAAAAAAAAAATCGATTTATTTATATTTTTACTCATTTGGTGCTTTTTCTGTAAATAAGAGTTATCAATCAACTTGTCACGTTGAATTTCTTAATATATGCCTTCTACATTTTAGCTTTGTGTTAATGATAATTTATTATATCATCTCAAAGTCCCAAAAAAAAAAAATCAACCTCACAAAGAAGTTAAGAAAAGAACAATGCTCAAAATCACCATTAAATTTAAAGATATTGCAAAAGAAGTACAATCATATAATCTTCTCTACTAGCGTAATTATGATCAAGAACCCGTCAATTTTAAATGCAATAATAATTTTCCATTCCATAAAAAAAAAATAAAGAAGGAAAAACTATAAATAGCAACCTTTCTTTAGAAGTAAATAGAGATAGATAAAAATATAATCTAGCTCTTGGACACCAGTTCCGAATCAATCGCGATCTAACATCAAAGAACACAACCCTTTTCAATGCATATTAATATGAATCACATTGCAGGTTCACCACTTTCGGCAAATATAAACTCAGCTTACCATATCAAGTGACAATGTTTGATAATAAAATAATTCAGAAAAAAAAAAAAAAGGCAGGATTATTTGGAGTTTATGAAACATCAACATCTTTGCATAATTGAATTGGAATCATACAAGAATCTGCAGTATACAGTAGTTGAAGGTGAAGAGACGTGTACCTCAAGCTAGATTCCAACATACTACATGAGCAAGTACACCCATACCGTATCCATCTTTCACTGATCAACCAGCAAACTATATTCAATCCAGAAAATTCGAAATCAACCGACACGGCATGAAACATCCAAATCTCCAGGAAAAGAATTTAAAAAATAAAGGCAATGTTGCTTAAATCTACTTCAAGATTATGCACATAAGCATCAATTTCAGATGGGTACTGGAGAGCAAATTGTGGTTTCACACTTGTGTGCTTGTGAGACATCTCCACTGCCTTGAGCGAGGCCCTTTGTCCAGAAGCAGTAGCAAACCAACATTGCTTGCCGAAAGCCCACACATATACCTGCCATTACGAACAATATCACAGATCAGAGACCAATCACAACTTAAAATATTGCCCCCTACTATCACATATTTATTCAACTTCATTTTCTCAAGCCAGATATAGACACAGGATATTCAGTATTCTGCATCTCTCTAGATTTATCAGGATTATTAAAGCCTTGTTGCTGCCAAATTAAAAGGGACGCTGTTGCTTTTAAACTTTATCTAGCACTTGAGGATTCTAGACATTTTCCCAAAACTAGATTTTTTCTAGAGGTTGCTCAATTAATACACTACAAGTAATTCCTAGAGCACCCAAACTCTTCTCCTGGAGAGAGAGAGAGAGAGAGAGAACATTTTCCTGCTTTGGTTTCATTTTGTCATCTCAACAGTATCTATCAATAGTTTTCTCACTCCCTCCTCTTTCTCTACCCAGAGATAGATGGAGATGAATTTCACCTAGTTATGGATGCATCTATCTGAACAAAGAGACCTTTGTTTCCATAAAAAGAAAAAAAAATTCTCTATCACCAGTGCACATGTGATTGCGTGAGCACATCAATCAAAAAATCAAAATCTCATAACACATGTAATCATGCACATTAATCCACTCACTTGCTTCGATGAGCTTTGTTTCTCCAGAAAATCAAAGACACGATCCACTGAATACACAAAATGGAAGACAAGAGATCATTTAGTGTCAATGAAAGAAACATTATGCAGTAGGATGCTCATAAAATAGATTTGAAGAGACTTCAGCAATTAATATGTCAGTACATGACGCTTCCAGAACAACAATGACTGTCCCATGAGTGAGGATATGAACGATCTAAAAAAGAAGTTAAATGATGAAATGCAAAACTAACCAATTCTTACAAGTAATAAGCAAATGCTATCAATGAAAATTTGTGGTTGAATGAAAACATGCTTAAAAAAGAATCATATGATCACCATCCTGCACAACTAAATAGCCAGACAGAAATTATGTTAACCACCAATCAGAAACCAGAGTGCTGATGGCTATCCATGCAGACTTCATTCACATGCATTAGTGCATTGAAAAAATACCTTGAAAATTGACATGAATGAAAAAGCTCCAAGGAGAGATGGTTTCTTCACATAGATTCGTTTTTCTGGTGATACTTCCTTGCAAATATGTTGAGCTATTTCTTTCATTAGCAACATCTGCACTTTATCAGTTCGCATTGCAATAATTTCCTGCTTCAAAGATTCCCTGTCGGCCTCAAGTGCTTGAAGCCTCATGTAAAGCTTTTTGACATCAGGATCACTAACATCAGGTCGATTGAATAAATCCGTTGAAGTGGAAATACTATCCTCACAAATCCCAATTCCATCTTTTGGTTCTTTGAGACCATTACATGGTGACCCATTTTGTACAAAATCGATGGTATAAATTCTGTCACTCGTGTCATCTCCAAAATCCGATGCATTATCCACCTTTCTCAAATTAGAGCAGTCCTCTGGATGGACAACATAATCCATCTTCTTGAAGCTATTAATGAACTTGAAAGTAGGAGATTCACTGGCAACATCAGGAGCTGCTTCTCTTGACATTCCCATCGGTGAACTCGAACTGTCCACAGAAAGCATTTTACTATGTCTTGGCCGCCTGGGAGACTGGCCGACTATCACCTTCTCTAGAATATTCTTTGCACCATAAAATTCTCCATCTAATTGACTGCTGCTAGTACTTCCCTCCATCTGACTGATCCTAAACTCCAGGTTCTTTAAATTTTCCCGAGGACGAGGAGTTTCGCCAAAAGCATATTTATCTACATCCACAGCATCGTAATCACCTTCCAAAGTAGTTGCATTCTCATTCAAATTGCATTTCAGGGGCGGGTAATTGTACACTGGAAATTCGAATTGGGGAGCATACATACTATCAGCCATACTCTGGTTCCGGCAAAACCCAGTTCTCTCACCCTTGTCCGCCTCTATTTCCTCTTCTGTAAGCCCATAACTCAGCATCCTATGCTTATAAGCTTGCGCTTCAAATTTAAGGGATTGAATGATCTGCTCTCGCTTATAAAGTAAATCCTCCAAAGCTAGAAGCTCCTGCTGGTCATGTGCTATCTTCTCCTCTGCAAAACGTTTGAACTGCCTTGCTTCCATTTGGATCTCTGCCTTCTCCCTTTGCAACCTCAATATCATTGACATGGCCTCATTTGCAGCTGAGGAAGAGGCATTCCTCTCCTCTTCTAGCTCAGTATATAATTCCTGTATCGTCAGCTGTTGGCTAGTAACTGTTTCCCGAAGTGCAGCGCATTCATTTTCAATTTGCACACGTGGATTCGAGAAGAAATCAAATCCAGGTATAAAGAATCGGTTTCCCTCCTCAAACTCATCATATTTTCGTTTTACAGACCTAAACCATGACACTGAGGAGGTAGAAGTTGCTAAAGAACAACTACACCCACAATCACAACACTTCACCAAATCCTTTGGCCGTGAAGGTATAGAGGGAGATGTAATTACTTCCAAATCCATAAAACAATGAGCATTCAAAAGCAAGGTGATAGAAAATCAATTCATAACAATCTCACTAAAACAGATATTCTAGCTCCCAATATTTCTCCTCCGGCTGATCCTGTGAATCTTACGATAAAAGTTGCTTTCCTCCCCAATCTCAATTATCTGCTTATTTTCCTCCAAGATCAGTTAACCACTGTAACATAAGAAAGGCTACAAAATTAAACACTAACCATAAAACTAAAAATTAGAAAACAATTCTCTCAAATTGTACCAAAAAAAGGAACGAGTCTTTAAAGGATGAATTTTCCAGGAAATTTCCTTCAAAATAATTATTTTTCCAATTCAAACAAACAGAATAACTACAAAGAGAAGTACCTCTAAAAAGCCAGATTCAGATAAGAATCCGGACAAAAGAATAATCGGAGGAGAAAATTTCCCGGAGAAAACAAAAGATAAATTTGAGATCACCGAGCGCCAAACAATATGCTGGAAACTTTCCCCGACCTCCCGGGAAAAATGACGTAACAAAAAAAACTAGGAGAAATGGCGTTTGGAGGGAAGGAAAATCGAGACGAAGGGGGAGAATTAGGAGGGATTTAGAAGCCCTAAATTATATGCGTGTTTTGGATTTTCTTGTGTTCGTTTTTATTTCTTTAGGAATGTGATGTGTTTAATTGGATGGATTTGCGTGCGGAAAGAGAGAGAAAGAGAGGGTAAAATATCAAATTTGTATTTTCGGTCAATATATTGAGCTTTAGCATTGAACGGATGATTATGATGAAAGGTGAGGTTAGTTTGCAACTCTCATTATGTTTTCACAGCTCATTACTGCTGTGCAGTGTTTTTCTATTTCTCTTTTTCCCCCTTTTTTAGCTAATATTTTTTTTTTATAAAAAATAAAACTGTAAATTCGAATTTAAAATCTCGTATCTGTAATTACCATGCCATATGAAAAATGTTCAAAATTATTTTATTTTATATTTTTTAATATTCACCTTTAAATTGATTGATTTGTAAATTTACATAATTTATGAGGTGTTTCAAATTACAATAAAATATTTCAAAAATAAATTTTAATTTCTTTTTATTTAATTGATTATCTTTTTTATTTTTCTATGAACTGTTTTTTAATTATATTTATAAAAATAATATCTACTCACTTACTTTTATGGAAAGATATTACGTTCACTAAAAGCAACGTTAATGGAGAGCCCTTAATTTTGGTCAATATAAGTGTACACTTCTCAATAAACATATTTTTATACAATTTATGACCAAACTGGTCAAAAGTTTCTAGTATATATCAATATTTTTTGAATGTTTTGTACTTTGATATAATGAGTAAAGGTTGGTTGATTGAGAAAAAAAAAAAAAAAAAAGAGTTTAAGCAAATTTCTTTTTTTTGTAAAATATTTTTATACAGTGTTAATTACTCATTTTAAAATATATAGTTTTTTTAATTATAATATGTGACTTGCACATCACATTGCAATCGTTAACATTTTAAAATGCACTTGCTTTTTTCGTTTAAATTTATTACATTCCAATTATTAAAGGGTTTATATATAAAATATTTTAATTTCTTTTACATTATATATATTCTTTATGAATTATGGCGATAAGATATAATGCATTTATTAATTTTTAATACAAAAAGTTAAATATTCAAAATCAAAACTTAATAAAGTTATGTAACCAATTACCATTTTTTGTTTTGAAAATGATTTTGTCAATTTCAATTGTAACCCGTATAAAGCCCAATCATACATAGGAGTAGCAACAGAGCGGATGAGAGTTATATTTCAATTTCTCTCTCTCCGTCTTTGTTTATAAATTTATATTCTCATGCTCACCTTATATCCCTACAAAAAAAATCATATTAATATCAATTTTCATCTTAAACGGGGTCAAGTATTTCCAAGTGGGGTTGTGTCTTGTCACTATATTTTTTAACTTAATTATATTTGATATATGTATTTAAATTATTAATTTCATTCACATAAAAATAAATTCAAAATAACAGTAAAAAATTATAAAAAGCTTCAATATTTTATTTTTTTAATGTTCCATTATTCATACTTAATTAATAAAAATGGCAATATTAATCAATCCATAAAATAACTAGCAAAGTAAAAAAAATCAAACTATTATAACTATTTTATCTAAAAATTTAAACTAATTTTTTATATCATTTTTAAAGTCAAAATAATTCAAAAAGATAAAAAATAGCAATATCTCTACGTGGTTGCAATAATATACACTATTGAAATTGTATTATCAAGGTATTTACCATTAGTTTAAGATGATTTGTGCAATTATTATATACATTAATTTAATAATTTCTATCAGGTATATTAAATATATAACTTATTCAAAAAAAATTATAACATCTAAAAACAATTTATATATTATATATAAGTAATATATATATGGGCAGTGTAAGGAGTAGGGTACATAAATATCATGAAAATTTTACAAAAATAAACGGATAAACATTTACAAAAATATTATCCTTTAATTTTTTTTTTTAAAATACTACATACACAAAGTTTTTTTCAAAAATACTGAAATCAATATTTATCAAAAATTTACATAAATTTTACTTAATATTTACTGCAAAATTGATAAAAATTGAAGTTATAAAATTAAATATTTACTTAAGAAGATTTATTCAAATTATACTCATAATTTACTTAATATTTACTAGAAAATTAATAAAAATTAAAATTATACAAAATTTATTTAATATTTACCAAATAATTATTCAAAATTTGCCTAAAATTTACCCAAATTTTGCTATAAAATTAATGAAAATTGGATTTATAAAAGGTTTATAAAATATTCTCTAAATGTTTACTTAAATTATATCAAATTTTTACGAAAAAATTAATAAAAGTTGAAATTACACAAGGTCTATCAAATATTCACCTAATTTTTACTAAAGTTATATCAAATATTTACAAGAAAATTAATTAAAGTTAAAGTTATATAAAGTTTACTCAAGATTTACTAAAGTTTATATAAGAATTACCCAACATTTACCTAATATTTACTTGAAGTTTATCTAAAATTTACCAAATATTTACAAAAAAAAAATAATAAAAATTAAAGTTATAAAAGATTTATCCCAATATTTACTTAAGATTTACCACAAAATTAATAAAAGTTGAAGTTATACAAAATTTATCCAAAATTTACAAATATTTATCCAAAATTTACCATAAATTTAATGAAAATTGAAGTCACAAAAGGTTTATTAGAGATTTATTTAAGACTTATTCAAGTCATATCAAATATTTACCCAATGTCTATAAGAAAATTTATCAAAGTTGAAGTTAAATAAGGTTTATCTAAAATCTATCTAATATTTACCTAATGTTTATCCAATATTTATCCAACATCAAGTCAATCTCTCAACTAAAAATTATAAAAAATATACCCAAGGTTTACCAAAATAAAGAATATTAATTAAATTAATTAAATACAAGTTTATATTTTTTTTGTAATTAAGGTTTGTTCAAGATTTACTTTAGTAATTAAGTTAATTAAATTCAAGTTTACATTTTTTTTAACTAAGTTGATTAAATAATGATTAAAAATAAATAAATAAATACATGCATAAAGATAAATGATGACCATTAAAATTAATAAAATTCTTAATTCATATATAAAATGTGAAAAATAATCATTTTATATTTTAATTAAATGAAAAATATGCTAAATATACAGTAAAATCTAATATTTGAAAAAAAATACAATAAAAATACAGAAACTTTGAATGAAAATACATAAGTTTTATTAGTAAAATTAAAAAAATATTTCAAAAGTGAGTGTTCTATATAAATTTCTCAAATATCATCCCCTCCCCATTCTTGCTAAATACCGTCTTAGATTTTTTTGTAGTTCATCCGGTTAAAAAATTCGCTCCATTCAAATAATAACGAACGAAAATCCACTAATTCTGGTTAAATTGTCATCTCTCACCGCACCACCTTTGTGGATAAATATATACATTAATTAAGCTTTTTTTTTTTCTCAAATTAATCATATATATATATTCTTATTTAAAAAAAAAAATTGTATAGATATTAAGCTAAATCTGATATTTGCAAAACAATTATTATATCACTTTAATTAATTGTTATCTTAGCTAAATTTTTCTTTAAAAACTTCCACGTGAAGTTTTTGCTTTTTTTTTTAAAGATAAAGCTTAGTTGCCAACACAGATTCTTTCAAGAATCCAAATTGGTAATTTCCCTTTCTTTATTAAATTAAAATGGATTATAAAAATAAAGTTATGATATATTAGCATGTCGACGGTAATAAACGCTCATATTACAAAATACTCATCAAAAATTGTATGTGTGCATAATAAACGATTCATATCATGCACATATTAGTTGATATGAAAGCATACGGATGTGTTGGCATACTAAAGAGTGAGAACATCTTATTTTTGTCTGGGTAAATTACAAAAATAAAAATTCTAAATTTTACAATTTATTACAATTATATCAAATTTTTTTAAAATTTGACTTTAATTATATCTACTTTAGATTCTCTAACAAATATTATATTGGATAGACTGAACCTTACTTCGAACCATTTTATACTGTCCAAAATCTAATTTAAAATTTTTTATTTGAAGATTTTGTGAAATTATTCTTAATACTTAGTTGTAATTTAAAATTGTTACATAAATACATTTAAAATCAACTGTTTCAAATATAAAGAATTTTAAATTGAATTTTAGACTGTGTACGCTTTTGTTTATGTAACAATTTTTTTGTACCTCAAATATCATTTTTTAATATTTCTTATGTTTTTTCATGTAAATTCAGAGTGAGATCCAGTTTATTAAAAATAAAATTTATTACAGAACTTAAAGTACATATAAGTAAACTCAAATTTTTAAAAAATTGAATATGTGTAAAATTCATAATTTTTTATTTTTTATAATTTATCCTTTTCATTTAAGGCAAAATAAGCAAAAAAAAAAAACTAAAAATAAAAAAGAAAAGTAACTGACTGCTAGTGCTAGACGAGACAACAAGAATAAAAAAGGATTAGTTCGGTTCAGTCGAGTGGGGTCACTAATTGGTTACATGTTTAGCTAAAGGATGCAATTTGGGTGTCTGTAAACGGCGCAGTATGAGGTCAAAGAACAGTATATCATCACCGGGTTTAATTTCCCCACGGCACCGTTTAGTTGACGAAGCAGCAGCAGACGCCGCCACCAAGCAGGTGCTTCGATGTTGACTTACTAAAAGGTCCCCGAATGAGGGTCTAATGTGGAAGCGTATTGTAAGGACAAATCCGTCAAACTAAGTTCCAACGGCACATTTTTCAAAATGCGTAACGTTAAATTAATAAACCCCCGTTCAGAATTTTGAAAAGCTGTGTCTGCAATTAATCCCTTATTGTCTAAGGAAAAGAATTTGATGAATTCAGTCATTATGGATCGAGTTTTTCAATCGAGAAATAATTTTGATAATTGTTAATTCTCAGTCAAACAGTACATTTTCTGATCGGAAACAGAACTTCTTTTTCATCTTTCAAAGGACCCGCAACGAATCATCAATCTTCTTCCGCGAGCGCTCTGTGTTAAATTCGCTTTTTTCTTTTTTTCCTTTTCAGTTTTATTTATATAAGTGGGTTTTGTGTTTTGCAGGCTTAGTTTCGTCTTCTCCGTCTCTCTTGTTGGATCGTTATGGATCCAAGATTGATGTATTCTTCTCCCAAGATTCATTCTCGAAGCCCTCTTCAAGATCGTTTTTTTCAGAAGAAAAAATCCCATGAAAATGTAAATTAATTTTTAAAGTTTAGTTTCATTTTGTGTTTTCCCGGTCACTGGATTTTCTTGCTTCATGATTCTGTTTACAATTGATGTTTTACCGGCGGAATATTAGTGGGTATCACCCGCTTTCAGAGTTTGGTTCTCTTTTGTTCGTGTGAAATTTTGAGTATCCATGGAGAAGAGGAGGGATAGAAAACCTAGTTTTTCTCTTTTTATAGTCGACTGATTTAGTTTCGCTTGAATTCAACAGTTGGATAGATTTATACCGAACAGGTCAGCGATGGATCTGGATTATGCACATTACATGCTGACAGAAGGAAGAAAAGGCAAGGAGAACCCATCTGTCTGGACTTCACCATCGAAAGAGGCATACCAGAGGCAGCTTGCTGACGCCCTCAATATGAATCGGACTCGAATTTTGGCCTTCAAAAACAAGCCACCTGCCTCTGTTGATCCAATCCCATATGATCTTCTTTCACCATCACCATCATCAGACATTCTTCATTCTAAAAATGTCAAGTCCCGGCGCTACATTCCTCAGGTTTGTGCTTGTCTAAGTTAATATTTTTTGTGTTTGATTTTGGAATAATTGTGTATGTTTACATTTTGGAATTGAATTTGACAGAGTTCAGAAAGGACATTAGATGCGCCAGAACTAATTGATGATTTCTACTTGAATTTGCTGGATTGGGGTAGCAGCAATGTGCTTGCAATTGCTCTTGGGGAGACGGTTTATCTATGGGATGCTTCAAATGGTTCTACCTCAGAACTTGTCAATGTTAACAGTGAAGATGGTCCTGTTACTAGCCTCAGCTGGGCTCCGGATGGCAGTCACATTGCCATTGGCTTGAACAATTCCAATGTACAGATATGGGACTTCACTGCTATTCGACAGGTAAGTGCTGTCTTTATTTGACGGTGATTAGTTTGTGAGTAAGGCTTAGTTGAATTGCATATTTGTCACATTGTAGATGACTTCTTATATAATTCGTGCAGCTAAGAACATTAAGAGGGGGCCACAGTTCACGAGTAAATTCGCTGGCCTGGAATAGTCACATTCTTACAACTGGAGGAATGGATGCAAATATCCTCAATAATGATGTGAGAGTTAGAGAACACATTGTTGAAACATATAGAGGACACCACCAGGAAGTTTGTGGACTGAAATGGTCGGATTCAGGCCAGCAGTTGGCAAGTGGAGGAAATGATAATCTTCTTTTCATCTGGGATAGATCAATGGCCTCTTCTAGGCATCCGCCAACTCAATGGCTTCACAGGATTGATGACCATATAGCTGCTGTTAAGGCCCTTGCTTGGTGCCCCTTCCAAAGCAATTTACTGGCTTCTGGCGGTGGCGTGGGTGACAGGTGCATTAAGTTCTGGAATACTCATACTGGAGCTTGTTTGAATTCTGTGGATACTGGCTCACAGGTTAGTGCTCTCCTGTGGAGCAAGCACGAGCGTGAATTACTCAGCTCGCATGGATTTACAGAGAATCAGCTCAGTTTATGGAAATATCCATCAATGGTAAAGATGGCTGAGCTCACTGGTCACACCTCTAGAGTTCTCTGTATGACTCAGGTATGCCTATAATCGTGATCACTCTTTTTTATAAAATTGCCGATAGAATTTGAAGTTTTCTCTTCAGGTTTTGACCTCTTTTGTTATTGTTCTCTTTAGAGCCCAGATGGGTGCACTGTGGCATCTGCCGCTGGGGATGAGACATTGAGATTCTGGAATGTGTTTGGACGTCCAGAAATGACTAAACCTGCAACAAAAGAGAATCCTGAGCCATTTGCTCATTTATCTCGCATCCGATGAAGATCGTGATCAGGTGGTGATTTGATTAATGTTATTCATGGGAAATCCAGAAATGACTTCTGTTTCGATTGAAGAAGTAGCCAATAAACATATCAATACAGTTCTTTTTTTTAATGTTTTCATTTATGTCCATGTTATAGGAATTTGTTATAGAAAAGGGAAATTCAAAAGCATAGTCATTGCAATATAAATTTGAGTTGAAAAGGGAAAAAAGAAAAATTGGTGATGGTACACACACACACACACAGAATTAAGACAGTGTGTAATGACAGTGAGCAGATTATATAAAATCTGTTTACAGAATGGGCGTATAGTCACTGAGACCTTCTATCGTGTTTTAATTTTTATAAGTTTGTCTTCTTTGAAATTGTACTTCTCGTTATGCTTTATTGCTACTTATTGCTTTCTGATAAAATTCTGCCTATAAAAAGTGCTAGCCTTGAAATTCAGCAAAAAGAAAGGGGAAAGTTCCTAATCAATTACTTTGCTTTCCAGATTTTCAAACCTTACTTTTAAAGTGTAAAGATAAGTTGATGACCCAACCAGCTTAGACATAAATATAAATAAAGTTCTTTGTGCTATTATTCCATTCAAATTTTAGATTCTTGATTAGAATAACAATCAGAATTTCCTTTCTCAAGATACAAGTATTTCCTTTCAAGAGTGGTCTTTTTCTTATCTTTTTTTCTTCTTCTTGATTATTGTTTATAAGATAAGAGTAGGGGCCCCAGCTGACAGTTGAACTGCAATAAATAATAGTTATTTTGGAATTTTGAAGAAATTAAAATGCAAAATACAAGAAATTTTAAATATTAAACGCGCCAGGTAGGGGTCGAACCTACGACTTTCTGCTTAGGAAACAGACGCTCTATCCACTGAGCTACAGGCGCCTTTGAGCATTAGCTAAGATAAAATAATATTTAACTTAATAATTATTTTGAATGAAAGTTTGGCGGCAAAGGCAAAGTTGAAATATCTGTAAAACAAAATAAACAATTTCACCTACTGTTATCCAATTATATAACTCGATATTTATACTTCAATTTTTATTTTGTAATATAAAAGTATTTCAACTCTCCCTAACATAGGTGTGATATAAAATATCTATATCAAATAAATTTTAATAAAAATAAAATTAGGTGTAATATTCATATTAGATAAATTTCAATTTTACTGACTATGTATTACAACTAATTTTATTTTTATTAAAATTTATCTGGATATTTCATGTTATATTTCTGTTAAAGAGACTAAGTGGTGTTTGAGAGTGCCGTTAAGTGTTCTAAAATCAATTTTTGAATTTGTTTTAATTTTTATGAATTATTTTTTTTCAATGGAAAAAATATATGTTTATCTATATTTACAAAAAATAATTTTTAAAATAAAAAAAAATTTTAAAAAATATTTTTTCCAAATACAATATTAAATGAATCATAATAATTGAAGATATAAATACTATTTAGTTACAAAATAAAAATTAAAATAATTTAGTGTTATAAATAATTTTTAAAATATTAAATTATTATAATTTACATCATTTTAATATTTTTACGGTATAAATAATTTTTTAAGTATCAAATTATTACGAGTTATATAATTGAGATACATTTGTATTAAAAATAATTTTGTAGTATTCTATAATTGGATCACTCAGGTGGAATTCACCCCAAAAAAAACAGAGAGATGGAAATAGAAGAGGGAGATAGAAAGAAAAATGGAAGAATGTATCAGCTTGTTTAGCGAAAGTTTAACATCATTCTGCAACCATCTCCAATCCAGCTGCGATGCCCTCAATCTCTCCCTGGATCGCCGTCCCATCCCTCTCGGTACTTCTCATTCCCTGTTTGGTTCTTCGGAAAATATGTTTTTATCACTTTCCTTTTCGCTCGCTGAATTATTTTTTACAATTCAATCAGATTCGGCTTCGTCTACTTTCATTAAATGCCTCAACCGCCGCGTATCCGCCGCCGGCGGGGATCTTAACTTGCTCGAATCCATGTCGTTCGGTACCATATCGTTTGAAGAGCTTTTAGGTCACTGCAACGAAGTTTACAAGAAGAATCAGTGCGATCTCCTTCAACTCCAAGATCGTCTTAAGAGCTTCGGCTATTTCCCTGGTATCTTAATTTCACACTTCCATTCTTACTTCTTTCTCACAAAATTGATTTCCGCCTGTTGAACATTTTGAAATTTATTATTGACTAGAGGTGGAGATCGACCGCGAAGATGAGGATTCCAGCATATCAACAACTTGCGGTCTAGAAACAAAGGACGAATTGGACCTCCCTTCTGGTTGCCGTCCCCTTTCTTCAACGAGTTCAATGATGAAGAGTTTGGAAGAGGACCCTCTGTATCCTAGTTTTTATATTACCTTTTTTTTTTCCCTTATATATGGTAAAATATTGGTGGTATGAAAGATTTTGTTGATGTATTTTATAAGAATTCGGTGATGTTTCTTCCTTGATTTTCTATAGAATGGATGAATCGTTGAATTTAAAGAGTCTTGGACTTTCAGACTTTTGTCTCGCCACTTTAGCATCCGAAGGTGAGTGTTACTACTTCAGTATTTCCTGATGCCCATAATGGTTACCAAAAGATATATTGGCAGCTGCCGATCTTTTGATTGGAATGGGCACACTTGATGATATGAATCATTTAAAAAATAAACATATTCCTTCTGTAGCAGATCTCTTATATACTTCAGACATTCCTTACAACTTTATACTGAATTTTTTCCTTTGCTATTTGGATTTGATGCTATGCACATCTTATCTGATTATTATCTAACTAGGTGTTTTGCTTCTTTAATTCATGGTTTCTGCCTACTTCATATCTCTGTGCAGCAAACAGTAAGACTGATGATGCAGAAATGTTTACAAGAGAACCATTGAAGTAAGTTGTAAAATTTTGAAGTTATTTATGCTGCTAAGGATCACTCAGTTTTTTCTTTGCTCATTCTTTTTGCCATCCACGTCTTAGCCATTATGGTGGCAAACAACAGAGCCCATGGAGTCTAGACCAAACTGCTGAAAAGACCCTTGGAGTAATTAAAGGTAGGAATTTATTAATAGATATCAGTGAGTCTGCATGGCCATTACATTCGGAGCATATTAAAAACCAATTATGACATTGCTATCAATTCTTGCGAACTAAGGGGAAATAGAAGGTGATCTAAAGCCAGCTGATGCTGTTAGGCCCACTGTAGAGGTTTCGAAAGATGAGTACGAAAGTCTTCCTTCCTACATGAAAAGCCTTGCATCATGGGAGGTATGTAGCACTCCTTTCTGTTAAAATGAATCCATTAATGTTTCACGTCTGACACGTATTGTTTTAAGCCATACATATATGCTTGCGAACCAAGATTCTAAATGGTAAAACGTCAAGATTAATATTTTGTTTCCTTCGAGTATTGAGAATTAATACCTCTATAAGAAGTAATTTAAAGCAGAAAATGAGGATGGTGTTTGGTCACTTATGCATGATAAAATCAACACGAGCATAAAAATTTTATGGTTTTTGGTGCATCTCTTCTTTACTAGCTGCAGCTGAAAGATTATGCTTATATTTTGGCAAAAATACTGTTTATAATGATAGCTTCATACACCTTTTAACTTAACTGAATAATTCGTTGAGTATTCATTTTGTTTTGCTGCATGCTGTCCTTGATATTGCAGGATCTGCTAGCTGCTGCAGAGAAAATTAACTTGAGCTTGAGAACGGACAAAACAAAGGGAAGCGACTACTTCCACCAGCACGAAATTGCATCATTGGGACTAGGTATAGCTATCTCAACTATTATAATGTAACATTCTTAAGATGAATATCTTCGCTGCAGTTAGTCCATAATACTTAAAATGCAACTATAATAACTAAAATTTGAAATCTAAACAACACACAAAAACAATTTATTGGCAGCAAATCTTATGGGTTGTGGTGAAATTAACATAACAAAGGGAAAACGATTCGTGTTTAGATGGAAAGAATAATAATGGAATATAAATTTACTAGATCAAAACATAACATAGAATGGTATTAGTAAAATTTTTCTATTACTGATTTGGCAAAATATTTGGAACCTGTAATGTTGCTGGGCACATTGCAATTGGCAAAGCATAACTTGTTTTAAAAATTCCGTCATATTCTGCCAAATAAATGTGAAACTATGAAAAGTGTAAGCATTTGATGATGGTGGATCAGTGAAAGATTCAACGTGCTTTGCCTGTGAAATTTGGTTCTCATAGGGCCTAAAGCAAGAACTTATTTGCTGTTGCTGGTGCGCATGAATCAGTTGGTAGTGGAGACTATTGATGGTATGATTTCCTATAAGGTTTTGTCGACTAGATGAAACGTCTCTATGAGGCTTTGTCGGGGCCTCATTTCTAAGCAGATTTCTCTTCTTGAGAGACCAATTTTTACGTACCGTCCATTCTTTTACTCATCTGTATTTGTCTTTACAGCTTTGTTCTTTCTTTTAAGTTGGATCTGTTATATATATATATATATAATGGTGAAAGACATGTTTAGTCTTTGTAATTGCCCATTTTGCAATTGTCTTGATTGATTTTTTGTAAATTGTTTCTCATATTTCGTTTTTGTCCTAGTTTTCCCTTCTAAAAATCAAATTTCGTCACAATTTATCCATTAAACAGCGCATGTATTTTATATATCGATGAGTTTTTTTTAGTATGTCATACTTTTATATGATAGCTGCATATGACATATTTTTGAATTTTAAGAGAAATTGGACCAAAAGTAAAATATGAATTTTAAGAGAAATTGGACCGAAAGTAAAATATAAAAAACCATGTGGACCAAATATTAATTACGGAGGCAAAATAGCAAAAACAGATAATTATAAGAGGTTGTGTATGTTTTATCTTGAAAGTATATGTTATCAATATGAATATTTCAATAAATTTTAAATTACTTTATTTTCAAATAAAATCAGGATATGTTATTAATTTATAAAAAAAAAAAAAGTAAACATTACTCGATTGACATTTTAAAAAATCATGAACACAAATCTAAATATCATTAGATATCAAGGAGATTTAAAATAATTATTTATACTATGACATAATATACTAATATTCTTTAGGTTTAAAAATTATATGATTTATTTTACATAGTTTATTGCCTAAAATTTAAAAATTATATTATTTACTTTATAAATTTGATATATTTATACTAATACTTTCTACAAATTTGAATTATTATATCAGTATTTCTGGATGTTTGAATATTCTTTCATACTAACTGTAAATACTTTAAAATTTAATAAAAAGACTAAAGTCTAATAAAAATAAAATAGAGCAAATTGAATAATTTTCAAACTTCAAGAGAATACTAGCATATCATGTTAAACTACAAAGATAAATAATAATTTTTTCTAAAATTATATCCTTATTCTATTTTGAGGCTTGAATAAGGGAAAAATTAATCATTCGGTACTGACGAAATAACTTCACATTGAAGCGTTAGTAACAACTAGCATGTTGAAGTTAGAGGAATTCCTAAACAGACTACATAAATGTCATGACACGATTCTTTCTTTTTAAATTTGCAAAATGTTTATGTATGTTACAACTAAGCTTCAGAGACAACCAATGCCTTCCAGTACGAGGGAAAAGAGTCCATGTGTCGTCGGTCAATCGCCTACGTAATCAGTCAATATTCTCAACCAAAGCCTCTATCAGCGTCAATGTTGGGAGGGCAATCCTGAAGGTTGAAGACATTAACCATGATAATGTCTGCTTCTTCATGAACAAAATGTAGAGAGCAACACTTTTATACGGAGCAACAAAACAGGTAATATTTTAAAAAAAAAAAAAAAACAACAGGGACTAGAGAGCACTAGAAACTGTTTTACAAGATTCCTGCTGAGCCCACAACTGTAAGTTCAATTCAACCAACCATTGTACAAAGCCCATCCCCAAGACAGCAGCAAAGGTAAAAAAAAAGGGAAAGAATTAGCTGTCAAAAGCAACGAATTATACCCGGTATACATCCCCCCTAGTCAAAAATCCTGTTATGTACTACTAAAATTACACTGGAGCTTGTATATTGGCAAACCAACCAATCTCTAAAAGCAAGGAGGTACTTTCATTAGGAGGCAAGCAAAGAAGAGGAGCTCGGTCGGCCGAGGTATATATATCCTACAAAATCAATTACCCACCTCTACAGATAAATCAGTTTTTACTTTGACCTTTCATCTGTCCCTTAATCCAAACGTGTGCCATTCATTGTTTTTCTGCAACCCATACGTACATTTTATATCGTGAAGTCTGATTCAACTTGATGTGCAGGTGGAGAGGATCATCAGCTCTTCCCTAATTGTATATTTTAACTGGCTTCTCAAATGTATGACGGTTCTGCATTTTTTTTTTATTTAAAAAGAAAAAATCAGACGTGAACACATTTGTTGACGTTAACAAGTTTCATAAAGTTTAGACCCCAAATTTTGCCATACCAATGTGGCAAAATATTACAGGGAATAATTGGTTATATAAATTTATAAAATGCCACAGTAATGTTCAAGGATATGCACCTGATTTACTGCATAAGATCTCTTGGGCGTAATATCTGAATGCTCCAACCCAAGGTACTGCTCCCACGCACCATAAACATCCCTTCTCTGAAATAAATAAATTAAAGTCAATTTAAATACTTAAAACACAAATTTGAAGAAACAGAATATATTCATAGATGCACCTGAAAACGGGTGAAGACTATGTCAGAATCTTGCAGGTACTCTGGACGACCCAGCGACAGAAATGCAAATTTCCACTGACCAGCAAAGAGGGGGATGGATACTAATTTAGTAGTTGAAAGATATGAACATGGAGGAAAATAAAGCAAAACTTCACAAAGAACAGCAATTAGCAAGCTAATTTGAAGCATGTAGTGATACTCACTGGCTAACCCCTCTCCCCTGCTTTATTAATGCTTGTTTAATTCTTAATTAAACAGGGAAAGAAGTGCTTACCTTAGCAAATTCCTCATCAGGAACCTGCAATTTCTTCTGTATGCGCACTTTAACTTCAGCTAAAGTTTCGCCTTCATGGATGACTAAGAAGAATGGCTCCCCGAAATTCTGCACTTGCTGGTGAGCACAGAAAAGATAACAAAAGAATTTAAGCAGATAGCCAGGAACAAGCAAAGCCTAGTAACTGATTTATTATATGTTTGAGTACCATTTGATTCTGAGCAGTCTCCTTTGTAAAGTGATAGACATGAATCAATCGATCATGGGGACCAAGATTCTTCTCTTCTTCTGGGATCTGGAGAGAGAGTAAAACATTAGCTTCAACTAAACATAGCAAAAAGCAGACATTGGCTTAAGCATCACTTGGATTCATAAGCAACTGGATAAGATAGTCCTACAAGTCAGCCTTGTTTGTCATACAATAGCAAAATTACCAGTCACTGAGAAGCATTGGTTCTTGCCTATAGTTTATCATGACAATGCTTTAGCTATAGTGAAAAATGACACTGTATGCAAAGATTATAAATGTGATGCTACTTAAATTATAGAATTATAACATTATCTAGGAAAAACTGTCATTGACAGAATTCACTGAGAAAAATCATTATAGGCTACACAGAATAAGAAATTAGTTGCACATTAACATATACAAGTAGAGCACAGCAAAATAGCTGCTATCTGATTCAACAGGCTTCGAGAGAGTTTTTCTGTAACTGAATATAGGCTATGTAAGTATCAATTTTGAATAATTGATTGGTGTTTGACATACTGCATCGGTACACTTTGGGATTAAAGAGAAAGCTTCACAATTTTTACACACTTGAACACATCTGACTGCAATCTCCCAAAATATTCTCATACAAATGCACAAATGCTAATTTTAAGGCCCATTTCCAACTTGCAAATGGAACGACATACAGATGCTTATATCTACATGCCTGTTGTCTAAGTTCAAACTTGCACCAATATCAAATGATCATAAGGCAGAAACTTGTTGAATCCACTAGAAGACTATAAAATCCTCAGAACTCAAAGGTAAAAATGGAAATAAAGACTTGCCTCCTCTGCACGCAGTGTCCAGTACTGGTCATTTATATTCTCGATTTTCTCACTGGGAGGAAAGATCTGCGAAGGAAAGGTTGCATGACCACTAAAAACTCGAAACAGACGGATGACACATGGTGCCAATAGAACACCTTGGAGATCAAATCACATATATTAAAGTGGGATGATATTATCCACAGCAAAGTGCAGGGATGGGCACACACCAATAGAAAGGACATTGAAATTCCAAGCAAAAATCATAACAAAATGCTCGAAGCATCAGTCCACATTTTCCAAATCATCCAGTGATTATTAAACACAGAAAACCAGTGTTTCTCTTGAGTTGAGCTGCAAGCTTAGAACTAGCATCTGGTAGCAACCAAACTCCAGGAATAAAGCTATTACCTTATAAATCTTGTGATAGAAAACTTCAAGGAGTCGAAGTTCTGCATTTGGGTGAGACAACTCCACCTGATTCAAGAACATCATTCAAAATTCTTATTGTGTGCAACTGTGCAATATAGGATAAAAGGATTGGCAAATATAATTTCTACATTATATTCAGACACTGTTTAAATGAGAAAAACTAACTCATCCTGATAAATATCATTTTCAGTAATGCAATTTCCACATTATAGATTATTGGCCTAATACATGTGTAGCCCCCTTGTACTTGCCACCTGGGAAGAACAGACAAGGCAAAAGGAATAGGAGGTGGGACATGCGGACACGCTGCATGGTGTGTCATTGACCGGAAACAAGGTTAAAGCTTCGGACACGACTGGGACACATGGATGGACATGGCTGGAGGCTCCTCTTCCTTCTTCATCATTGAAGCCCTTAACTGTTGCCTTTGCTTCACCGCCACTGCAGCCATTTGCATATGGGAATCCTGAGCCCTAAAACTGTGATTCATTTTAACAAATTTGAACCTCTCCCTTTCTCTCCAGAGAAGAAACAGCCACAAAAATTCACAGATCCAACAGTACAAACAAACCAATAAAACTAAAAACCTAGTTTAACTTCCCACTCATCAAGCTTCCTTCTAAAGATAAAAAAAACCGAAACTTTAGATCTAAAATCCAGCTCCAAGGGCAGCATTTCGCCTTCAATTCTGTCCACAACTCAGCCCGAAGAAATAAAAAAACCCGAGAGAGAAAGCTCAAGTGAGCTCAAAAGAGAGCGCCAATGAGGCAAAAAATGAAGCCGAAGACTTCAAAATTCTAGGGAGAGAAAATGCAAAGAGCTAGAGAGAGAGCGAGAAGAAATAATCAAATAAGGTGAAAGGTAGAGATCACAGACTAACAGTGAACAGAAGAAAGAGAAAGGGAGGAGGGGAATGGCATATAGAGTATTTAAGAGGAGCAGAGGATAAAATGGTAAAATATATTAGGGGAAAAAATTAAAATCATGAATACCCTTATAATTTGAAGATTATTCACATTATTTGAGTAAATACTGTTAAAAATCCTATGATTTAATTGAATTTTTATGCGAGATTGCCTTTACCTTAATCATAGGATTTAATTGAAAATTCTATTTTTTATATTACTTATGTTTAATTGTTATGGTTACTTTGAATATTTATAAGGTTAATGTTTGAACACTTGTTTTTTATTGCTTTTTAAGGATAATATTTGTAAGGATAATTATCTTTTTATTATTTTATTATGCCATGTCCATATCCTAATATTTTGGAATTTGTCGTGTCTCTGTGTCCTACCATATCGTGTCCCCATATCTGTATCCGTGCTTCTTAGCTTGCCACGATTTACAACTTTCCCCCTTGTAGTCACTTTAGTACAAGCTACAACTCGCTTTTTTTTTTTTGTTACAATCACCCTCCTCAATTCCTCATTTTAAGGTTCAATCAGCCTCCTTAATCTGACATAGCAGGAGCATGGATGTTCACAAAAATCACATGCCATGTCAGGTTATTGAGGCTTAAAAGAAGGAATTTAGGGGCCAATGGTAAAAAGGAAAATAGTTAGGTGGTAGTTGGTAACAAAATGACTGCAAGGAACATAGTGACAAAACTTGGCAAGTAGAAGAGGCTACACATGTATTAAGCCAAAATTATTTACAAATCCAAAAAGCACCAAAACGTGATGTTTCAGCAATCATTACACGTAAATCAGCAATTGCAAAGCTGGAGTGATAATGTTGTTACCTTTGTTTTAAGTTCATTAATTACATCTCCAACAGTGCTCTGTTTAGGTAATCTAATATTATGAATTACCACCTACAAGCAATTGTAGCAGAAAAAAAAAAGTCAAACCACCATAAAAATAACAAACGAAAGGAAAAAAATAGTAGTAGTAGTAGATTAACACTCACCTCATCTTTAGTAGCATGATGGAATGCAACTTTTAGATTTTTCAAACCTTGCAATTCTGGTAGTGGAATGTCCAGTACTTCATAATACAAAATATCAGAGGTCTGTGGCAACAATAAACACACAGATTATCAACCATGCAATGTTAAAAGTGTTCAGAGAATCAGAGATAAGGAGCAATTTGCTTAATCCAAGGGACATCTACCTGATTGTAGTGAGCCAACATATCTGACAGATGCTCAACTCCCCGATATTTAACAGGTTGTGGCTTGGGCTGCTGAGAGTAGCAGTTATGAGATGTTAATCTGATTTTGGATGGATCATCTAAACCAATTTGGTGAGCCACTCTTTCCACAACATCATCGTATGTATGCAATTTTGACCTTGAAATCACCAATGGTAAATTATGAACATCTGTATGACAACACTAGTGGTTCCCAAACCAAGCAAAACAATGTTTTGTACACTACTTACAACTCCAAACAGAAATCGTCATCCTTTGGTTTCTCCAGAGATCGGAAATGAACTATCTACAAAAGATAATTATAAAAGACTAAATCCATTATTAAACATACCAACTTAAGCTTTATTGAAATTAAATAATATCCTGAAAATGGATATCAGACAGATTTTATAGACATGATACAAAAGGAAGCCTAAAATTTTCAGAAAAATACTTATTTATCAATCTTATTCGGAGCTAAATGATAACAGATCCATCAACTAGATGATAGGCAATATTGTCAAGAATTGTATTGATATAGCATGTATCTTATATTTTGATGGCTGTGTCTACATAAACACTCCCTTAAGCAGCAATCAGTTAAATATTATTTTCAGAATAACTTACCTGCCGATTATGCACATACTCCAAAAATGAAGGTACATCTGGGTATCGACGATCTTCTTCACCATCCAGAGGAGGACATTTCTGAAAGCAAATTATATCCCCATCCTCAATCTGCAGAAAAACAGCAAATGGTCAATTACCATACCAGAGGACAGTACCATGGCAATTTGAAAAAGATCCAGTGCACAAAAGAGACAGTACCTGACTTAATCGAAATGAGGTCCTCTTATCAAGGTGTTCACACATGACACATGGTTCAAATTTTATTTCCTGAACAAGTAGCAAACAAAATTCTTTATTCAATAACATATTATTAAAAAGTAAGTATTTCATTAACTTGAATGCATTGCTTGTCATAGAGCAGTAACTCGCATTCTGTTCATCAGAAATTAAATTTAGTGGATGTCATGCATAAACTAAACATAAGCATGTAAATCTTTATGATTACATGATATGGTAACTTTGATACGACAAACCTCATAAAGTTCAATCTCTTCATCAGGGGAAAATCCAGCCATTTGATTAAGCTTTGCCATAATTTCAATTGGTTTACCAGAACTCTTCACAAATAGCCTACCAACATATCTGACAACATCAAATAAATTGCAAGGTCAGAAAGCATTTAATAAAGGGAACGAGGGACTAAAGGGAGGATTAAGAGGTATCTTCTGCACCGTAATTCTCCTTTCTCTGGATCATAAAGCTTGAAAAAAAGAAGAATATCCTCTTTAGTTTTGTCTGATGGAGCAATAGGATGTAAATCCTGAAATATTGCACTTACAAAGTTTATTTTTTTCTATAAAAGCAATATAAGCAGCAGTGTTAATAATTCACCATAGATATTACAAACTTACCAATCCAAGCTCTACTTCCAAGAACAACTTCAATTCTGCATTATGTGCTTTATTTGACACCTCCCTCAGCTGTCCAACCTAGATTCACAAAGTAACTATCAGTGGCCTGCTCATTTTTTTAACAAAACAAACATAATTGAAAGAAAAAAAATTCCATAGTCCACACACTGTTTACCAAGTCTGACTACAATTAGAGACCAAAAAGACACGGTAAACTATGATGTACAATCCAGAAGCATGTTTTCAATCAAAGCATAAGTTGTATGACAATGATAAAGCAGAGGCCAGCAAAGAATACAATCATGTCTAGATAGTTTTCTAGATTTTATGGTCACACTCACTTTAATGAGATAAAAAAAATAGACAGAATAAAGCAACAATGATCGAAATATGTTCAAGCCATGCCATGTAGTGATGAATTTGAAACCTATCATCACGTAATTCTAAGAAAAAACTGGACAGTAGAGCAATTACAGATTGCGCTTCTTCCTGGGGTGTCAATGGACGATTGGGACGATATGTATGGTTTTGACGTTTAGCCCATATCCAAAACCGCTGAAATTGGACTGGTATACCAAACTCTTTTGCAACTTCCTCCTGTAAATTAATTATATTTTAGACAAGGAAAAAAACATGAATATACTGCTCAATGGACTGCATTTTCAGAATTCTGATTTCAGCAATCAGGCATCACAAGCAGCTTCACCCAGAAAAGACAAGGAAAATTATAAGCATAAGAAAAAGAAAAAAAAATGTCAGGGTGGAAAAAGGACAAGGGTGGCATTAACAATGTTATTGCAGTTAAAAATTATATTACAATCAATGAAAGGCAAAGTACCTTGAAATGATTAAAAGGTGTCTGCTTCTGGATTCGGAAATTACGGACTTTGTCATGATCCACAAGGTCAAAATATATATCCCTTCCAATCTGTTCTTTAAGGTCTTCGTCTCGTGCGACCTAGATGCAACAATCAAAGAATTTTTTAAGTTATGATTGTCATGAGGAAGTTCTGCCAGTCATGCATAAAAGATAAGGCAGTTTAAAATATAAAAAATAATGACAATAAAAAAAACCTTGATAATGGTATAAAGGTGCGCTTGCGCTTTATATCTTCTCTTGTCTTCCTTCTCTTCTTGTTCTTTCTTCAACCTAATCTGGAAGATTGAAAGCACGAGTCTTCATCTACACATGCACAAAGGCTCGGAAAATACACAAAACAAAGAATATTTACCCTTAGGTGTTCAGCAATGTCTTTTTCATCAACATTACAGATGATCTTATCCTTGTCACTTTCACGAATATACACAAGCATGTATGCATTTGAGTATTTTGTGAACTTAAATGGAGCATTATTGAAACCAGGATTTGTCTGAGGTAGCTGGTAACATAAAAAGTAAATCATTCAAAATTACTAGACCATTAATCTTAAATATAATTAAATCATTCAAGTAACTTTGAATTACGTTACCTCTTCCTCACCACCATACTGCTCTTCTAATGCCCTTTTCATATCCTCTTTTGTCACCCGCTCATCATCAAATTTGAACCTAAAAAACTAAAACTATCATCTTGTGACAAAATACTTGCCCATATAAGTACTAATCAATCAAAATGCACATGCTTAGACAAAGTTAATCATTTATATTCATGGATAAGCACTTTCCAATTTATTCCCAAACAAAGTGCAGAAAGGGGAAAGTGAGAAAAGAAGGAAAGGTATTTCAAGTTTTGGTCTAAATATGCTAATATAAGAGTAAGATCACACAATCAGATGCTTAGATATAGGAAAACAAGCAGAATTGAAAAATGTGTGAGCATGCATATCAGTATATGCAAGACCATGAGTGAGTGCGCAGAGAGAGAGATAGAGAAAATGGAAAAGCCTGATTCTATAGTGCATATGATGCATACCACTGATCAGAAAGTGTTGGCCTGATAAAAGCATAATAATGTCCGCCATGCACCCCTCCACTATGAACCAAGACACTTATGATAAGACAAGAAAACACAAAGATGTTAGCATATTTGAGAAAGCATACATTATCTCAAAGCTGTACAAGCAGAAAACAAAAATTAGGGATAATCTTTGCTGATGATGTAGATTTTTTAGCGGACACGTAAATATAATTTTTTGCAAGATGCTATTCTAACATGCTACATCAGTCCATTTACAGAAACAGTAAAATGAGAAAAATAAGATTAAGAAATCTTTAAGGATGTAATGGTATGCGAAAAAAATCGGTTTAAAATTTTAATAATCAAAATAGAACAGAATTAAAACCACGAAAAAATTATAATAGAAATCTAGGCATTATAGCATATTCAAGAGCTGACAAAACAAACAAAATAAAAATATAATCGCCAAGACTGTGTGATCCATGCACAGTTGACCATTGACACAGATTTAAAGCAATATAAAGACCAATAGGACTTAAATTATGAACATATTATGCAACAATTTCAAGCATAAGAAGAAAACCTGCCTAAAGTACTTTTCCAGGCACATTAGCCAAATATTAAAATCCCAAGTTCAATCCACAACTAAAATCAATACCTGTGAAGTGTGTAGAGGTTACGAACACTCCTGTCTGCTTCAGGTGATAAATATTTTCCATTCTCTTTATCAAGGTCAAGTTGGAGAGGGAACTCATACCGGTCATTAATCTACGAAAAAGTTGAAAAAGAAAGAAAAGAGCAAAAAAGGAAATACTGGTAAGTAAGTGGATGGAACCATACATACTTGACTTAAGTAAATTGATCCAAAATAATTCAATTACAGCTTATAACATGTTCAGCATCAAAACCAGTTACAGTACTGACCTTGACCATGGTGTCTCGCATAAAATCATATTCAAATCGCTTTAATTGAAGTTGAAGAACAGGGGGGAAATCAATAAACAAGACCCCCTTCTTAGCATCCTGCAAGGAATATAATTGCAAGCATCAGACATCAGAAGAATTCTTAAAATGCCTCAGAAATTGCAAAGAATAAACAATAAAAAGCATTGAATATCAATTACATATGAGGCTAACCAAAGAATTGAGAAAGCATCATAACACACTAGAAACCACCAAGTGTGACAGAACATTCACATAACTCATTTTACAATGCAATTAGGACTCAATGGATATAATTCATGATGAAGCTGAACAGAAGTTCATGACTACAGCAGTTTTTCTTCAAATACTACCTACAATATATCCAAAAAGATTTTTCAAGAACCCAACAAAAAGTAGAAAGTTGAGAGCTACCGGGCTTTAATATATAGTAACTTTGAAAGCTTAATGGATATAGCTCGTTGAAAAAAATACTCAGATTTCGGCTTCAGAATATTTTATTTTGGCTACAATATATTCAGAAAAGTAACTAACCTGCAGACCATGTTCTTCAGCATGATATTTGTTATCACCCTCAAGTCGTTCAACTTCTACATATTTGTCAAACGAAGCATAAACATCCCGACAACCTTTCACATCAAGCTGAAGATCTGCCATGTAGTATCAATTTTAGCATCCTACAGAGACCTTAATACTATAAAATTAAAAAAAAAAATTCAAATAAAAAATACCATAAAATGACTCTTTTCTTGTAGATTTATAGTCCACATTGATGCACTCAATATAATTCATATGGTGACCCTCAAACAACTGCTGTATTGTTCCCTCCACAACAGTTCCCTGGACCAATAGAAGAAAATTTAACAAGTCAACTCAACTAACATATGCACCAAATATGCTTTAAATACCTTCATCTTATCTTCTAGCTTCTCACACAAGACTCTGTTGAGTTCTTGCACATCATGTTGCATGAAGGAATCGTATGTGTCCCATCCAAAAGATTTGGTCAATTCCTTTGTCGCAACACTGGTGTCATTATATTGCAGCTTATAGAATAAGCTCTGTAGAGCCAAAGGAATGCTTCCTGTAGGCATGTCATTCTCAGTTGTTGGCATATGGTATACAGCCTGAAATTTCCACTTTATAATTAGGGGATTTTCCTTTCAAGACAGATCAATCAAATTAAGGAGAGTCTTGAAACCAGAGAATATGCTGACCTTTCTAAAGTAAGGAATATGGTAAAGTGTCTGGAGGAGAGAGTTCATGTAACATGTTGCCCCTTGGTTCTTTAGCCCTACATAACCAGTCTCCTTTTTAGAGTCATACGACCAATAATCCAGAACCTTACGAACAGCAACTTCAGCTTCAACAACAACTGTATCATTCACAAGATATCCTCTACTGGGATCATAAAGATCACTTAGGGGCATAAATGAGGTAAAACCCCAGTCACTCTCTCTTGCATTGAATTGATGTTGTGTATCTGCAGTTTTTTTAAGAAATTGAACCACTGTTAAACAGTATCCAACAACAGAATGACTTTGTTTAAAACACTGTGGAATAACAATGTGAACTTCATTACTACGCTTAACAGATATGACAAGATAACAGACAGCTCCAAACAACCAGACTTGATTGCCTTTTTATAAACATGGAAGTTTAAGGTAAGAATTTGATTTCACTGCTATATTAGAATATAACTACCTTCCTATATAGAATAATAAAGCTCCCAAGTGACTATCCAAATAAAACAGTTAAAATCGGGATGCAAACCTAAGAACTATAAGGTGTAGGCCCAACCGTGAATGAGTAAAGTCCGTAGGGTGTAATTGTATATGTGCATCCAGTTATACAAGTCTACAAAATTATTGCTTATTTTTCTATCAAATGTCAGAAACTCTGATGTTGATCCCATTTCAAGCAGCTTCAGATGCAAGACTGTTCATTCTGTCATCGATAATTTGCTACAGATGATAGCATCAACAATTGTCGGTAAGTCAACCGTCGACCACTAACCATTAATTTATAATAAAATTGCAAAAAAAGTGACAATCAAGCATTGATTACAACTAATATGAAGCAATGATTAATGTAAACAACACATGTTTTACAATTTACAGTAACTGAAATCATGTACAAATGCATCAGATTAACAAAATCACAACAGTATATAATATCTAATCACACAAAACCTCTTCCAAGAAGCCTATTTTAGAAGAAAAATACAATAAGAAACAAACACATTGACTATGAACATATACCCTTTCTAATTGAGTACTTGCTATGGATTTGATTGACCACAGCCAAGATAAATTGTGCATATCTACTCCATCCGTAAGGCAACGTAGAAGAATCTGCAACATCTAAATACATAGACAAGTGGTCCACGTTGTTTCCCTTAGAAAAAATAAGAATCCGCCTGCCATAAACCACCAAAAGAAATTATTTATTCAACCACATTGCAACACATCTTGCAGCTGATAGAAAAGTTCAATCACCTAAAGAAATGATTTGTTCAACTACCATTTATAACCACCAACAACAAATATGTCAGAATAGTGCTTCTTAGTGTTCAGCCTAGAAAAATTCTCAATTGTCCATGTGAATTTCATTGAAGGAGGATCCTCCACAGGTTGATTCTCCACTGTGCTAGCTGGCTCCGCTTGTGCTACTACTAACAAATCAAAAACCACGCAAATTAGCAGCAAATTCAAAACCCTAACACCATAATCGATCAACCCCCCATAATGCCAAACCACCACTATAGCGAAGCGCCAATTAATTGCAGATCCACTTGATCACATGATACAAATCAAAAACCATAGAATGAAAGAAAAAAATAAACTCTAAAACCTTCCATTGGCTGCGGACCCTGAACCAAATCTGAATGTGGTACAAGCATCTCCTCGTCTTCTTGCTGCGAATCCAAAAGCATGCGAAATCAAAGCTGTGATCAAGCAAAACACTAGTCCATAACACTAAATCGAAACCCTAGGCACACAAGACACTATCAAAAACAAAGAGAAATCTCTCTCGGACTCTAGTAAATCAACAACCTCGCAATCCTTGGCAAAACCCCCAGACGATCCAAATAACAAACCTCAAAAAAGACAAATGCAAAACAAAACCTGAATGACAAATTCAAAACAGGGCTAGAAAAATTAGAGTGTGCAGAGGAGAAAGAGAAGCGGAGTCCTTTACATCTAACGGTGGTGGAGTCATCATAGTCATGGGCGGAGCGGTATGAGCCGTTTGATCGACAAATCTGAGAAACGACAGCGAAATTCGAAGCAGATAATGGAAAAAAGAAAAGAGAAAATACAGTGCCAGAGATAAATAGAGAGGGAAAAGAAGCGAAAGCGAGCTCTGCAAGGAGAGGGACACTCGCGAAGGAAAAATATGGCTACAGGGGAAAAAGAAGGCTCATCATTTTTACTTATAAAAGGACATTTATGTGATTTCCCAATGTCAAAAGGTTATTATGGGAAATGTGTTTTTTTGGGGTTTTGATAATTGTATCTGCTGTACAGACATGGAAGGCGAAGGACCAATTAGGGAAAGACAATTCACTTACTATGTTTGGTGGACGTACGGATGGTTATGTATCTGCAAGTCACGTGCGTTTTGGGTCGGTGACGCTATCTGTTTTCTTTCACTGGACTTAATTTTAATTTTTTACTTATTTCATTTTTACTGATGTAATAATCTAAGAAATAGTAATTCTATTTAGTTTGGACCATATCGATTAATATTGTATTTATTTATTTTTATTATATTACCCTTTAAATTATTATTTTTATGTAATTTGTCTTTTTAGTTTAATTAGTTTTTAATCTGTATTGCTCTTTACATATTAGAATGATAGAAATTTTTACTTTCAGTACTGACATATTATATATCATATCAATATTATTATTATATTATATATTGATATGACATGATAACATTAATATTGAAAGTAGAAAATTTCATATTTCTAAAATACTGCAGTGTAATGTGAATTAAAAATTAATTTTAGAAAACAAACTAAATAAAAAAATATTTTTGAGAACTAAAAAGCAAAACGGAACAAAGAAGAAAAATGCTTTTATGTGTCGATGTCTAAAACAATATTATAACAAATCAAATGGAATGTACCCAAAATAAAAAAGTCTAATAAAATTTTAGGAAGGGGGAATTGAGATAGAGTAATTCTATGGTGTAATTTATACCGGGTGCCTTAAAATCATTAGATTATAAACTTTTAATTTCATCTGTTGATAATGAATGGTTAAAATTAAAAATTGATGATCTAATGGTCCTAAAACACTCAATATAATTTATACCGGATGCACCACAGAAGCCCTCATTGAGATATTAGAGCGTGACGGTCAACAAAATAGCATCTTCTTGAAACGTCCCCATTTGAGAAGGAGAAGTGCACGGGAGGGTAATAAACTAACAAGCAACAAAAAGAATATATGTTCTTCACGCATGCACATTAATATTGATTATTATTATTGAATATAGGCATAATGCATATCTGGTCTGCAATTATTATTTTATTTTATATTTTTTTATTTATTCTATTATCCATAATTAATTTTTGATTTATATTATCCTTCATAAAATTTATAAAAAATAGATATTTTTCAAAAATTAATCTTATTGTGTTAACACTAAAGAATCACATGCATGTTTGACAATATGGTCCGAATTATATATAGTAAAATGGACTAAAAAAAGATAATGATAAGATGACAAATTTCAATAACTGTAGGATGTTGAATATGTCTTCCTTCCAATAAAACTGTCATAATATAAAATAAAAATCTATAAATTCAATTGATATTCGTACTATCAAATAATCATAATAAATATGAAAAATTATCAATTTAATAGCCAATTTATATATATATATATTAAAATGAAAATGGAAGACAGTATTCATTTATCCTAAGACGAGGTATGCCATCCTGCTTTTTGGTTGCATGACACATTTTGTAGACTTGTATTAATGTGTCTGCATGAACACCATGTGTCCAAACTGTCTGTCAAACAAGACACAACCCACGTGCCTTTCACCTTAAACTTTACAAAAAACTGTATATACACGCATCAAACATTGAATTATGACTATTTATATATGATTGTAGAGAATATTAAGGTTGTGTTTGAGAGAAACAATGGATACAGGAGCAATGAGAAAACAGAGGATGAGGGTGATGGCTGCAGTTGATGAGAGTGAAGGAAGCTTCTATGCTCTTCAATGGACACTCGATCACCTTATTGATGGTGTCAGTGCTACTAACGAACCCAGTATTGATTCAGGCATGATCACTCTGCTTCATGTTCAGCAACCCTTTCAGCCCTCCTTATACCCAGTTGGTCCAGGTGGAGCAGGTTTATTTCTAATTATACGTTTGATTTTATTTTTATTTATAATTTCGCCCCAGAGGTAATTTCAGTAATTACTACTTTGCCAAATCCAGCTTTCTATACGCCACCTTCAATAGTGGAATCTGTGAGGAAAGCTCAGCAAGAAATCTCTGCAGCGCTACTCTCCCGTGCACTGAAGCTTTGCACTGATAAGATGGTAAATTAACTTCTAAGTTCTCTCAATTTTCATTGAAATTAAAGTTAAAGAGTATCTATCTTGTCTATGGATAATTGTGTCATAATGATTAATGACAAATGTTTAATCTTTTTGGGAACAGATCAAAGCAGAGACTCTGATACTTGAAGGGGATGCAAAAGACATGATTTGTCAGGCTACAGAGCAAATGCACGTTGATCTCCTTGTAGTTGGCAGTCGTGGCCTAGGCAAAATTAAAAGGTGATTAATTCCTTATAAACCTCTAACTAAACTAGAAGTTTAGGGCTAATTCACAGTAATTGAGGTACACTAAACCGAGAGACAAAGTTGATTCATATGGAGATTATTGAAAGATTTTTCTTGTAATTAACTGGATGGATATGCACTGCAGGGCCTTCTTAGGGAGTGTAAGTGATTACTGTGCTCATCATGCAAAATGTCCCATCCTTATTGTGAAGCCGCCAAGAGAGCAGAGTACTGCCAAATAATTAATAATATTTCCATATTTTGATGTTCATTTGAATATCAGCAGTGTGCTTAATTTGGATGTCAAATTTCATTTTCCTGTACTATATTATATATACTAAATAATAAGATTATGATGTTATAGCAGTTGTTAATGTATTTGTCTTTACATGGGTTTTTATGGGTAAAAGTTATCTTCTTCGGAGAGCTTCATCCTTCTTCTGGAGTGTTTATATCTTGATATTAACTGGGCTGTCCTTGTCTGAGTTAGTTGCACTTAGTTTTCTTCTTTCTTTTTAGGTGAGCCTGCTTTTGCAGAGGATTCATGTCTTTATTATAAAACAAAAATCTTGTAGTAGTCCTTCGAGTTTTCACAATTCCTGACAAGAGCCAAGTACGAGACTGAAAGGGGAGAATCCTGGACAAATTATAATGTCAATGATGCGGACAATTTAGATTGAGGTTAAAAAAGGAAAAAAAAAAAAAAAGAACGTAGGGTGTGAATAAATTTTCAGTGCTCCGCCGTCTTTCCGAATCATATTCGGCGGACTTATAAATGCGGATGGGTGTAACCTTTCCAATCAATGTAGACATTGACAGAGATGTTTCAAGAACTTTTTACATCCAGAAATTGCCAAGAACTTGCACAGACAAACAGACGTTATGCCTGTACATACTACAAATTACTGAAACTGATGGGTAATAAATGTGAAACTGTATCAAGTTTTGCAAAGGGAATTTGCAGCAGTCCATTTCCAGTTCAGATGTAATTCTCAAAAGTTGCATGACTTCATTTTACAAGTCTATGTATACTTCTTTTCAACAGTAGTAAGCAGATTCCAGATCTAACTGCGTTGAAAATGCTATCATTGCACAGCGTATCCGCATGACTTAAAATAGGCCGTAATGAAGCAGATGGGAAGTAAACCAGTTGAATGGCGTTTCGGAAAAGACCCAGATTCAGATAATGAACACGAGATATTGTTGCAACTTAGCCCTGTATTTCAGTTGCACATTTCTCTTGCTTAGAATTAACATAACCGACAAAAAAGATCCACGTGAAATAACCCATAAATACACACCTGTTGGCTCATCAGAATTTCAACTGCCACATTAAGATCACCATCAGCAGCTGCCAGTGCGACTTCAACTTGTGTCTGAAAATATATGCCAAAACATTTCATTAGCATATTAACTTGTATCAATCTCTCCTTTCCAGCTTTTTCAAAGGTTAATTCCCGCATCCGATTTGCTATACTAAATTTTGCATCCACGGATTACAATGCCATATTAATTGCTCTTCAAATGTAACAGCTTCCAACTCGAATAAAAATTTGCACTCTTATTTACCTTTTCAAAACCCATAGAGACAAGTTTTTGGATTTGTTCATCAGATGCAACAGAATCCTGCTTCCAGTAGAAAATAGAACCACAAAAATATTAGAGTCCAGATAAACATCAACAAAATAGGTGGTAAATCCTACTCTTTAAATTAGTGAAATGAACCTGATGATGTGTAGGGCCTCCAGGAGCCGTTGTAACTCCATTATCTACTGCCAACCTCCTGCATTCCAAGAGAACAAAAGAGATACGATATTTCACATGAAGGGTAGAAAAAAGGCAAAAAGAATTTAAAACAAAGTTCGAAGCAAACAATCCATACTCTTTGACATTGAGCAGGATACAACAGAACAGCCTTTGTACGATTACTCTGGGGAAACATAATATTTGTTTTTTCAAAATACAACAATTTATGCATGTATAATTATATATGGTGATATGTACACATACATATGCACAAATGTTTGTGCTTATCATAGTAAATTAGATGTCCATAATTTTAGCAAATGTTGCATTCATGAATAGACATCACACTCTGGAATGCCGCACAAAAGATTAAATTGAACTAGATAAAGAGTAATTTTAAGATATCTGACAAGTGCACTAGCTGAAAAATTCTCCTACCAATATACTCACACAGCAAGGCTAGGCCAGTTTTCCTAGGAACAAAGAACATTTAAGAATCTCCCAAACATGAAACCTTTCATATTTTTCTTAGGAACACTTAAATATGTATTCCACATTATGAGCAACAGTTAAAAATCATAAATTCCCAAGGGTAGGCCAGGATTTGTTCCCTAAGATGATTTACAAATTAAAGAATTCTTCTTGATACCTTCCATCTGAATCTGATAGCCTCTCTGCTGCACCTGTCGCAGCCAAATTAGATGGAAGGTCTGAGTTGTTATTATCCAAGAGCCTAGCCTGCAAATTTGAATCTGAATTTACAGCAGAAACAGTTTGATTACCAATAGAAACAAGAGTCCTTCCCCTTCCAGGAAACCTGCTGTCTTGTGTTGGCTGCACTTATCAACAAGAGATCAACTCGATAGCACTTCAATCAAACAATATAAACACAATGTTTAAGAATTACAAGGAGAAAGAGAAGAAAAAATTAAGCAGCATATAATTCTGTGTCCAATCAGAAAACACCTCATAACCAAATCTTTCCATGACTTTCCAAATACAAAAAACAAACGAAGCTTGAGGAATGAAAATATGCTTGCATCTTTTGTAGAAATGATGCTTTAAGAATTAGATATGATCATATGAAAAACGATACTGTGCCATGCAAGTATAATGCATAGACCTAGCTTTTTGAGTCATTTTATATGACACAGTTAAAATTTAGACTATCTCAAAAGCAAGCCTAATTACCAGTTTTTTCAGGTATAGGACTAAACACTCTAAAGGCATTCCAATAATAACCTAGGCAATTATCTTCAACATCAAAAAAGAATCCCAATTTACCTGGACTGATGTTTCTCTCTGAGGCATCCAGGAAGACAAGTTCCTCCATATATTTCCAGAAAATAAACCACTGTTCATTTAAATTCATCAAGTTAGACACCTTGCAGGAGCAAAATGCTGCATAGCAGACGAATTTACCTGGAGGCTGTATTTTGGCTCGAATATGTGGGTAAGTAACCCGTAGGATTCCCGCCAGTACACATAATAAATTTAGGCCGCCTCACACAACAGGACTGAAAGTCACATACGAACAGATCAGATCCACTTGTGATCTATGCATAATAAAGGGATCAACAAATTGCACAGTTGAAAGGATGCAAAAGAAATGATCATCACATTAATTGCAACTAGAAAGTGAAACAGAAGCCTCAAAATGGGAACTTCATGAAGCTTTTGGTTCGCACAAACAGAACTAGTCGATTGTTTAAATATGAAATATATATATTTTCATATACTGAACCATTTGGTACCTTGTTAATAGTTATTCGGACTACAGAGCAGACTGGCATATCAGGAATTTACAAACAGTTAAAACTAAGATGCATGAAATTCTAGTTAATTATATAGCCCAATATGCAGAAGCACTCTGATAAAATAGATGAGAAAATCAAATGAATCAATCAAAATGTCAGTCCAGCCATAGTACTTACAAGCCACGAAGAAGACTCAATTGAAGAATAGAAAGATGTTCCAGGCATAAGGAAATTGAATAAGCCATAGGTATCTGAACACATAAAAAGAAGACATAAATTTCAAATGAAATATAGTCAAATACAGAAAATAAATACAAAGAGGGGGATTGAGAAATCTTTAAATGGAAACAATAATTACATACATGCAAATCCAGACAAGATGCCGCATAGGTGTCCAAGTAAAGACACATTTGTCATTAGAAGCTGGAATACTATTAATAAGATGAATGCATACCTGAAGTGTATTTTTCAACTAAGAATTAGACATCTTCCAGCAAAGGCAAAAGAATAAGATAATCAACCATAACGTGTGTGTGAATGTGCAAAAGAAGTTACAGAAGTTACCACTTAGCTGGAACATTAAAAAGACCAAACACACTGCAAAAGAGGAAGTAATTTATATCATTACAGAGTACGTTGACCAAACCATAAAACATACTAGATGAAAAATAATAATAATAATAAAAAAAGAATTCTCAGTGTCTCACACACATCAAGATATCAGTCCAAGTAATATGCCAACCAAACATAAATCCATTTGTATGCATCAACCCTAACTACTTTGGGATTAAAGCTTAGTTAAATTGAATAGAAATCTCATTCATATACATCTATGTTATGAAATGCACCCAAAAACTAGATAAGAAAATTAGAAGATGTTGCAAAATTAAGTAAAAAATAATCAATCACATTCCAAAAAAACAAAAAAAGTCCACAGAAAAACTAAAAAAGACAAACCTCCTTGACTGGGCTCCACTTAAACTTGTCTCTATCACGATCATAGAAAATAAGATCCCAGAAAAGCCTATTGCACACTCATTCATGAGATGCTGATATGGATGAAAAGGATTATGGGCTACCAACAATGCAATCACAAGATGTAGTGTTGCATTGGTTGTAGCCAATAAAATTGTCAAGTACAGCAAGCGGATGGATCCCATGATTCTCTCTAATTCAGAACCCAAAGGTACCAAAGCCAGCATGTTGAAAAACACATGAAGCAATGAACCATGAAATAGAATGGATGTATAGATCCTGTAAACTGCAAAGGCAAAAGAGTTAAATTAATGACAACAAGCCTAGCACGAATGGTGAAAACAAGAAAATAGTCTGTAAGCCTAGCAAGAAATTAAATGGAATGATCTAATCCTTTCCAAAAATTGCCAACTGGATCATGTTCAACATTATTGGACTCACTACAAGCTAATTTAGAAAAGGCACTTTGGGGTGTGTTTGAGTGTACAAGACCACCTCGAGGAACATAACCTTACATAAAAGATTTATGCAAGATATACTTCCCTTCATAGTTGTGTATCAAAATGCACAAGTTGAAAAGAATTTACCTTGAAATTGCGAAATAACAGCAGATGGCAAGAAGCATACTTCATAAAAGGAATCATATCCAATCAAGAGGCATACCAAGTAAATAGTCCCACAAACAATCACCACTGCAGAAGTTAGAAATGGTATACTTTCCCACCATTGCCCCAGTCTAGTAGGCAATCCAGCCTGTATATCAATAAAACAGAGATGTGTAACTGAAGCAAAAATAAAAACCACCACATCAAACCTGATATGTTTTCCAACCAAGTTTGTACAAACAGCATATTTGCCGAATCATAAAGTCAATGAAATCTACTATTCTTCCTCATCCTCAATATTGAATTTTAAGTCCTACTCATCAAGGTACTGCATAAGCTAAAGTTCATTTTCAACCAAATAATTAAATCAACAACATTTTACTATTATCATCTTTCAAATACAAATGCAAACAATTGCTTAGAAATTTAAGAATGTCAAGTTAGCATATCTACAGTACGGATCTACGCACATTCTAAGAAAACGTTAATTAGGTTAACCTACTGAACGAATCAGCAAAATTATAAACAAAAACTCCGCCAAGAAAAAAAAAATAGAAAACGAGGAAACCCTAACACTAAGCATTGAGATAAGAAGGAAAGCGGCGATGCAAAGATGAAGAGCTGACCTCAGTAACAATGTTGGGTCTCATTTGTTTGCGTTAACTTCAAATTTTCTTCGCAATTTTGTTTTGAATTTTTCTATTTAGAAGTGTAAGTAGGTAGTGGCTTGCTCTTCATATATAGACGCCATTTTTCCAGTTGGTTCTGTTTCGCGTCAGGACCTAGTAATTATGAAATCGGGTTTATGTATCAAGTAAATTATATTTGAGAAATTTTTATGAAATACTGATTTTTATTTTTAGTTTTACTATAAGATGATTTTCGGTCCTCTAATTATATAACTCGTAATAATTCACTACTTATAAAATTATTTATAATACAAAAATATTATAATTATGTAAATCGTAACAACTCAATATCTCAAATATTATTTATAATTAAATTTTATTTTGTAATATAAAAGTATTTCAATTTTTATTTTGTAACTAAATAGTATTTTCTTATTTGACTGTTAGTCTCCTTAATATAATTATGATATAATATTCACATAAAATAAATTTTAATAAAAATAAAATTAACTGTAATATTCACACTAGTTAAATTTCAATTTTACTGACTGGGTATTACAACTAATTTTGTTTTTATTAAAATTTCTCTAAATATCTCGTGTTATACTTTTGTTATAGAGACTAAAAAGTGTTTGAGAGTGCTGTTGAGTATTTCAAAAGCAGGTTTTGGCTGTATCTACTAAAAATAGTTTTCAAAACTCAAAAAAGTTAAAATAAAAAAAAAATTTCAAAATATGTTTTTTCCAAACATAATGCTAAATAAATTCTAATAGTTGAAAACATAAATACTATTTAGTTACAAAAATATTTCAACTTTTATTTTGTATTACAAATAATTTTTAAAATACTGAATTGTTACAATTTACATAATTAGGGTACTTTTGTGTTATAAATAATATTTGAGATACTAAGTTGTTACAATTTACATAATTTAAATACTTTTGTATTACAAATAATTTTTCAAGTATCGAGTTATTACGAATTATATAATTGGATGACCGATTTCTACTATTTTTATTTTTATCAAATGTATTAATTTCTGTATATTTAGCAAAAGTTTTGTTCAATTGAGAAATAATTGATTTTTTTCATCATTTAAATATAGATTAATAATTTTATTAACATAGATTATCACAAATTGTCTATCTGTATACATACATTTATTTATTTTTAATTATTATTTGGATTTTTTAGTTGTTGAATGCAACTGGTCGTTGTTAGCTGATTAATATTTGTATTTGGTAAAACTAACTGAGCTGCTGTTGTTATAATATAAATTTATCAATATGGATATAATTTTAATTGAAATATATATATATATATATAAAGTATAAGTAAATAAAAATAATTATTTCATATAATTATATACTATAATTAAGATAATAAAATGTAATTAATTATAAATAAAATTTTTAAAAAATATATGTATATTTATAAATAAATTTAATATCATTTATACTTAATATATTAAATAATATATAAAGTAATTAGAAATATATTATATATTGTTTTATTTAAAAATAAATAATATTACTAATTTAAATATTATTTGTAATGTTTTTATATTTATAATTATAAATAATTTATTGATTGAAAAAATGAATTTGAAGGAATTAAGTATTTTATAATTAATAAAATATTTAAGATAATATAGTTTAATTTAAAAGATGCAAAAAAGTTCCAACTCCAACATAGAACTTTTTCAAACAGCTATTGATTGGAGTTATAATTAATTATTAGCTGCTAATTAAAAAATTTTATCAAAATGATGTTCAAAAAGCATTCAACTTTCTCAAACAGTTGAATCAAATAACTCTTTAATTAACTTAATTAAGATTCATATATTAAGTATTTCATTAACTTATGGTAGTAAATAATTAAGTATATATTTTTAGTAAATTTTAGGTAAATATTAGATAAACTTTTAATAAATTTTAAATAAATATTGGATAAACTTTGGATAATTTCAACTTAAATTTAGGATAAATTTTGTGTAACTTCAACTTTAATTAATTTTTTAGTAAATTTTAGATAAAATTTTAGTAAATATTGAATAAATTTTATATAACTTAAATTTTAATTAATTTTTTTTTTGTAAATATTAAATTCACGTTAAGTAAATTTTTGATAAAACTCTTGATAAAAATTGAATGTATATATTTTTATAATATTTTAAGATATTTTTGACATTTTAAAAAAAATTTAAATGTCTATAAATAATTAAACGCTTTTTAGTATTTATGTAAAAATCTCATTATATTTTAGTTCCCCCAAAAAATCAAACTCGTGTAACCATAAAAATACATAATTTTTTTGGTTAAAATTTGCAAACTTTTTTCATATAACAACTTAGAATATCTCTAATAGTTTTTTTATTTTGCTCGTCACATATATTTAAAGAGTTTTATATTATCCAACAAGTTTCATATTTTTCTCGTTATTTATCTTATTTTTTAAAATTTATATTATTCCCCATTAGATTTAAAGAGCTACAAGGAGCTCATAAATAGTATTTTATTATTTTTATATAAATTTTTTTGCTATTTTCTCTCTCATTTCTTTTTTTTTTTGGTCTCTAACTCTATTTCTTTATTTTTTTTAGATAATTTTATTAACAAAAAATTGAAATAGAGAGTGAAATAAAAAATATTGTTACAGCGCATACCAAAATAAACTAAAATAGTAAATGAATTTTTTATAATATAATAATAAATGAAATAGAAAATATTATTGGGAATGTTTTCAGGAATATTTGAAAATTATTGTTAAATATGTCAAAAACAGTTTTTAAATTTTTTTATTTAATTTACCGATTTTTTTAATTTTTTATAGACTAATACTTCAACTCAAAAACAGTTTTTAAAAAATTAAAAATACATTTTTTTTTTCGAAAAATGCTCAGCGAGAAACCAACCCTTAATGAGAAATAGTCATAAAACCCTTAATGAGAAATAGTCATAAATTATCTTATTCGGGCTCTTCTTCCATCTCCGCTTTGACTTCATTCGGCTGAAGCCGCCGGTAGAGCCGTAGAGAGAAGGCGAGGGTTGGGCTGGAATGTGTTTGAGAGATGGATAAATTATAGGCTCTGAGTTCTGGGCCCAATGTGTAAAGTCCAGATCCAAACACTAATTAAATGCGTGGACTCTCTGCCTCTGCTCTCAAATTCTCAAAGCTCTCTCTTTCCCCAAAATTTTTCGAACGAAAATCTTCTATTTGACATTGTTTATGAGAACGAAGCTTGCTCGATTAAGCGGTGTCTTATACGAAATCAGTCGTTTTGAATCCTGAAATGGGTACGGTTTTGGTTTTTTTACTCTACGACGGAAACGCCAAGCATTCTCCTCCTGACCAAAATAGTGAATTCAATGCCCCTCATCATTTCTGGACCCATACTAGAATCAGCCTTATCCGGTTTCCCTTCAAAGGATAAACATAAATTTTATCCTCAAGTCAACTATTTATAATAGGAACAAACTATAAACAGATTGAATTAGCATTCAGAAAGAAATACCACATTTGGGTAGTAAATAAGAACACCTCTGTCCATTCCTAAATTCCAACATTGGTTCTTGTTATGCATTCACAACCATAACTCTATTTCTACCATTGGAGGTTAAAAATTTTCTCATTAACAATTCCTCACAACCTCTTGTACTCA
>CATIWF010060049.1:0-10950 GCA_949630135.1 Balakata baccata | reverse complement strand
AAAATTGGCCATTTCACTATTCATGCCTCTTCACTTTCTCCTCCTCTCAATTTTGATCTACTTTTCTGATTTTCTTTTGGATCTAAAAGACCCCAAAAGACAGAAAATAGACAAGGAAAAATTTTTAGAAGAAGAAAAATTTTTTGAGACAACAAGAAAATTAAAGAGTTTGATTTTCTTCTCATATGAACATACACCATTGCTAGCACTTTGAGGTATGTTCAAGCCATCTCCCTAGTGGTTTCATTCTCTCATCTTCGCGTGGATATTGTTAGACACAATCCTAGATTGGATTGTTGTGGTTTGCTACAACCCAACAAGGTGAGAAGTTGAAGAAAAATCAAGAAATTATAAAGATATAAATTCTGAATTTTCTTTGATTAAATTAGTTTTCATTGGCACATGAAAATCCTTTGATTTGGGTTTTGAAAATTTTTATTTTCCACTGCGTTATATGTATGTGATACATGATCAAAACCCTTCATCTCTGGCCAGAGTGGAACTGTCATGAAGATGGTCTTCAGTGACATGTCTAATTGAGTAATGTGTCTTAGTGACAAGATCTAAAATCACTTGGGTTAGGTGTGACGTAGTCAGTCTAGCGGGAGTTGACACATAGTCCATGCTCTGAACCGAGTGGGGTATAGAACGATGAAAGGACGAATTGCATATATTGTTGTCTATGGAAAGGTTCGTAGTCAAACCATGACTTTCTGGTCAATTGGGGATCATCATGTGCTGCTAGATACCGCTCATGATTTGTTTAAATTATTTGATAATTTAAGTGGCCAACATAACCGGGAATCTAATGGGTCACACGCTTGGAGATGTAAAGTACATTGGATGACCTACTATGAGACAATCATATGGATTATCTATTCAAATGTCAATTATTGTCTCATCATAGCAATGGTGCATGTGTCCTTAGACTTGAAGTACTCAAGGATATCTTGGATACTGATTCTGTGCTTTGACTCCATTCCTTATTGCCTCATAGAGGTTGCTCATAAGGTAGTGATTGGGTACAGCTTGAGGTATTCGAAGGTAATTGGGTAGCCAACAGAGGATTCACCGCTCCTGATAGAGGGAGAGTATACCCACGGCCTCTTGTTGGGATCATTACTCAGGAATTTCTGGCCAGAGTGGAACTATCATGATGATGGTCTTCAGTGACATGTCTAACTGAGTAATGAGTCTTAGTGACAAGATCTAGAATCACTTGGGCTAGGTGTGATGTAGTTTCTTAGTTGATAGAGGTAAAAACCTTGAGTAACTAGGTATATGGATGCTGGCTTCCAAACTGATAGGGATGACTCAAAATCCCAATCAGATTACGTATTCACACTCAATGGTGGTGTATTCAGTTGGAAGAGTTCTAAACAGGAAACAACTATAAATTCTACAATTGAAGCATTGTACACTAATACAAAAAAGGGTCTTTTGTGACTGTTTTTTTGGGTCAAATGCATTTGTCCATGAATAGATATATAAGAAGGAGATGTATCTGATGAGTTGATCTTATGAGACTGTTTTTAATAGTTGCATCAAATCACTCAGATGAGATTGTTTTGTGTAAAAACAGTTTGCATTTGAGTATGATTAGAAAAGTCTATTTTGAAGGGTTTTGAGTACGTACCATATACATATTATGCAGTAGAAAATAAAATTTTTCAAAACCCGAATCAAAGGATTTTACTTGGCCAATTAAAACTAATTTAACCAAGAAAAATTTAGAAATTATACCTTTATAATTTCTGGATTTTTCTTTAACTTCTCACCTTGTTGGGTTGTAGCAAACCACAATAATTCAGTCTAGGATTTTTTCTAACAATATTCACACAAAGATGAGAGGATGAAACCACTAGGGAGATGGCTTGAACATACCTCAAAGTGCTAGCAATGATGTATGTTCATTTAAGAGGAAAAATTAAACTCTTTAATTTTTCTTATCTCCAAAAATTTTTCTTTTGCCAAAAATTTTTCCTTATCTATTTTCTGTCTTTTGGGGTCTTTTAGATTCAAAAGAAAATCAGAAAACTAGATCAAAATTTAAGAGACGAGAAAATGAAAGGTTTGGAGTCAAATGGCTAAAATTGGCCAATTTAAAGAGTGATGCGAGCTGCTGCGCATGGGCCCATACGGGTCCGTCGATTCCCCCGAGTGATTTTTTTCTATGATCTTATCACGATCCAACTCAAAATAATTCTCTCAAATTTTGGATCCTATCCAAAGCCATTTTACTCATTCTTTATATCTCCAACGCATGTGACCCATTAGGTTCTTGGTTATGTTGGCCACTTAAATTATCAAATAATTTAAGCAAATCAAGAGCGGTATCTAGCAACACATCATGATCCCCAATTGAACGAAAAGTCAATAGTTTGACTACAAACCTTTCTATAGACAACAATATGTGCAATTCGTCCTTTCACCATCCTATACCCCACTCGGTTTAGAGCATGGATTATGTGTCAGCTCCCGCTAGATTGACTATGTCACATCTAGCCCAAGTGATGTTAGATCTTGTCTTTGAGACTTATTACTCTATTAGACATGTCACTGAAGACTATCTTCAGTACGTTTCCACTCTGGCCAGAGATTCCTGAGTAATGATCTCGACAAGAGGCCGTGGGTATATTCTACCTCTACCAGGAGCGGTGAATCCTCTGTTGGCTTCCTAATTACCTTTGAATACCTCAAGTTGTACTCAATCACCACTCTATGAGCGACCTCTATAAGGCAATAAGGAATGGAGTCAAAGCACATAATTAGCATCCAAGATATCCTTGAGTACCTCAAGTCTAAGGATACTTGCCTCATTGCTATGATGAGACTATCATTGACATTTGAATAGATAATCCATATGATTGTCTCGTAGCAGGTCATCTAATATACTTGACCACTCTTTACAAGCATCCACATGTTAACTTTGAACATCTCATGTTCATAGCTTATGAGATCTACTGCTTGATCCAATCAAGGAGTATAACATGTGCTAGTCTATCCGGATCAACAATGTCTCATCTTGTTGATCCTATGACTAGAGATAATTTAGATAGTAACATAATTACACATAATAGGAATCTCATTATCTTGATCGTATCATGATTTCCTTCATGCTATGTTTCATATCATTGATTTTCATTAATCAGTTTAAGATCTATATCAATTCATATGCAAATGAATACTAATATAATGAAAGAATGCCTTTATGAATGTGTACACTAAATGTCTAAGGCGATTGCCTTTTGGGCACATCTCTATCATTTTTTACATAAAAAAGTCTTATTTGAGTTGGTTAATGGTCCCATTTTACTAGATCATATGTGACTATTTTCCACAAAATAGACTGATCTGGCTACCTTTGATAAGACTATTTTACTATAGAACATACTTATTTGGTTTTTTTTTTATACATTTGTAATTTTTTGCATATACCTAAAACTTGTAAATTCAAATAACCAGCACCAGCTCACATTACATTCACTTCTACTCAAGTCATTATAGTCTTTCCAACATTTAAATTAAACTATAATTCATCAATCAACTCAAATTCAAGCATTCTAAGATTCAATTACAAATCATTCAACAACTACAATTTCAAGCCTATAGGCCATTATAGGCTTTTGAACAACTTAAAGTCATAAGCATCCTAAACAATTAATCAATCAACTCAAATTCAATAATTTGTAAATAATACTCATTGTATAAAAATAGAATGGAACATTTAAACTTATAAAAAAATTGTAATACAATATACTTATTCCAATCTTGAACACTTAAAAAAATTAAAATTTGAATTTAATTTATATAAACTCACGAGCAAAAAAGTCATATCACATTTCCTAAACATCATCAATTTGTACCTGAGTATATGGTTCAGTCTCAAAAGTTGTCTACAAAACAATTAAACCCAAAATAAAAAACATTAAAAGAATTATAATATTGATATGAGTATAAATTGTAATAAATTGCATATAAGTATTAGAAATAACATTACCATTGAATATCTATGCCATGGTGTGTTACTACATTGTACATATATCTGAGTATATAGTACCTACATTCAACACTGCCAGGTTATCTCGGGCACTTGTAAAAAACACATAAACAACAATTACAAAAGTTAATATGAGTATAAAGTGGAAGATGAAATTCAAATCTAACTAGTATTTATAGAAATGATAAAATTCTTACGTCGATGAATTTCCAATATAAGGAGTTCGAGGTGTCTCTCTTAGCAGTATATCGATATAATCTTCATACCCTGAAAGATAAGTTTATATATTAAAATATGCAGTCAATGTAACACAAAATTTAAAACAAGAGATGAGCGCAAGTATGATAACTTATTAATAGGTTCTTTAATAGGTGATTAATTGTCTAATGGAGTTATTGAGAGGATCCATAAAGTATACCTCACTTTGTGCATAGTTAATAACAATCAACATCTAGTGTTGACTGTAGATATACAAAATAATATTAAATTAGTAAAAATGTCATGATAAAATATAATGAAAAATGTTTTAATGCCAAAATTTATCTTACTTTTGAATATATGGCAGTAAAATGAAATTCTTATCCATATGTGCCTATAAAGCATCTACCATATAATTCTACATTGATTTCTTCTCCTTTGTACATATCCTATTTAAATAACTTGGATAGAGAAAACCAATCGATGCAAATGATTAGCTACAATCTCTATAAAGATACCTACATGTATGAATCACAGAACTAACATAAGTTGAAATTGCATTAAAATATAGCAGTTCAATATTTATAATTTTACCTATATATACTATAATCACTTACAGCATAAAAATTTCGATGATCAAGATATCAAGCCATTCCGTAGAGAGGAGCTGAGAGATGTCTTCTCGACCAGTAAAGACTTCTTTATCCATGCCTTGTGGATACTAAAATAACACTTGGGGAAGAGCAATTTGAAACATGTACCCCTCATCTAGCTTGGAAATGAAGTCATGCAAGTTGAGCAAGCGTCAGCTCAAACTGGACAAAATTTTTGCTTGAACAAATGGGTTCGTAGTTAATTCTTTTGTAAAACTACTCCCTTAATCAAATTGTGCTTTCTTTGAAGGTTGAATTATAGTTTCCTATCAATTAATAGTAGTATTACAATGTACTATGAAATAAATAAAATAAAGTGATAATACTATTTATTAAAGAACTAGGGAGTGAGATATAGAAATATTAATTCATACCTCCCCATGGACGATGAGATGTCATGGCCATTGAATAAAACTACCATGTGCCTGTCCCACAGTAAGGAACTTGCTTGTAGACATAGAAAGTGGTTCTAATTCATACCGAGTGAAAGGAAGATCCACATATACCTTTAAGTTATTCGGAGCCATAGGAACACTGTGCAACAATGCATCTAGAATTCTTGAATAAATTGTGCCCTTCACCATTGTGATTGTCTATCCCTCACGATGAATTGTAAGGTGGCACAACCCATATATCTGTATTATCATCAAAACCCAATATTGTGTACTATTAAGTTTTAAACTAAGTGTAAATATGAGTGTGTGTAAATGGAAATGAATGTGTATATAAGTAGAAATGAATAAAATTCATAACTTTTTCTTGTTAATCTCCCATTGGAAATGATGGGTCCATATAGAAGCAGCTACTAGGCATATGGAGACTAGTTGAGGGACTTGCCTCTATAGCCATCTTAGGTACAAATTGAGAGGACTTGTTCTTAGTCCAATACTGCATCATCATCATGGTCTTAAATTCAACCATCCATTGAGCAAATTTAGCCTGTAATTGCGAATTTACTTACGAAGCCACTTCCTCTCTCAATGTTGTCATATGTTCCTCTAAGATGGAGGTAGATTGTTTACTTCTATTTTGTTTACCAAAAAAGATGGATATAGTGGCCCCATTACCTACACTATGAACAAAGCTAGAATGTTCAGGTTTGCTAAGTGCATGGGTCAATATATCATCCTGCCCTTATGGTACCCATATTCCCTGATTTACCTCCTCCTGTATTGACTCCTGTTAAAAATAATAATGGATCAAAAACCAATCCCAGCTAAATGAAAGTGTTTCCTATTTAGATTTCCTTAACAATTTATATATACCATTTTTTGTGCCACCTCTCTCACTTCTTCAACTGGAATCACATAACTTCCTTGATATGTTTTTTTTTGTTCTAGTTTGTACCCGACCAAGATTCTAATCATATGATGAGGTGGCATCAAAGTGCATCGTTGCCATGGAGGAGCAAGAAGCAACGGGATCTTCAACATGCCTTTTCGGCCTTTTACTTGTATAGCCCTTTCAACCGAAATAATGGGGATGAACATCCTTCTGTTGTTTAACTTTTTGTCATGACCTATTTTTGTTGTTGAGAAACACATAAACTATAAAGACATTAGTATTATCAAATAGCATAAAACATAATAAAATGTGCTAATTTGAATAAAACAATTAAATGAGATTAAATAAATTGTGTATTTAATAATTTGAAATCATTATTACTAATTTGCATAAAATACTATAAGATTTGTTTGAAAAAAAATTTGCGCCTCAAATGATTAATCTTCATGTGCTCTTTTGAATTCCTCTCAATTCTCAGCAGATAAATGGTCACGCTTTCCTAATGGGGACAACTGCTAGGGATTATCAACCATTATTATGTATTTTTTGACGAGGCGGTATTTGAAATCTTTTAACGCCTTCATGTATTTTTCATTATTTTCTTCTTCACATCCAAAGTATTTGACACAATAAAGGCCTCTTGAAAACCAACATTTTAAAGTTATTAGTATTATTTACATTTTAAAGTCCTTATTTAGTCTCACTTACATAGTACATAACAGATGAATGCTTAAACATTATGTGCTCTCTTTAAAATTTACCTGGATATCATCATATATCATATCTTTAAGGCCCCTTATCAACTTTGCTCCACATTGGCACCGTGATCTTGACTTCTAAACGTGCCACAAATCCAATATAAGATTTGAATGCATCTACATTTGGTCTAATAGGGTTTGCATCCTTATCCAATTCTATTGTCAACTTTCCTTCTCTTTTCTTAAGCAATTTTTTACATTTTACACCTCCTCTTTCCTTCTTCTTGATTACGTGATGGTTGTTGTCTATTGAAGACATAATTTCGGTCAATAAAAATATAACAAAAAACATGTTATTATAATACAATTAATTTCAATCAATTAACTTATCAATTTATTTGCATCAATTAACTTATCAATTTCATTTAAAAGCAATTCATTTAAATCAATTTTAATGTGAAATAAGAAGAGTATTTAGCTTAACAATAGAAACCGTATTTGACCATACTACAAACAAATAAATGTAATATAGTCAAGCTTGAATCAATTATTTTGGATTTTCTATCCATAAGCCTTCAGTATGATTAGCATGCATGTAATTTGTATCTAAAATGTCATCACCAATTAGAATAGGTAGCCTAATAGAAAACGGAGGAGTCTCATCGAACTGTTCAAACTCTTCCTCATTTACTACATCATCAATGTTAGAGATGTGTCCAAAAGGCAATCGCCTTAGGCACTTAGTGTACATATTCATAAAGGCATTCTTTCATTATATTTGTATTCATTTGTATATGAATTGATATAGATATTAAATTGATTAATGAAAGTTCATGATATGAAACATAGGATGAAGAAAATCATGATGGGATCATGATAATGAGATTCCTATCATGTGTAATTATGTTAGTATCTAAATTATCCCTAGTCATAAGATCAATAAGATGGGACATTGTTGATCCGGATAGACTAACACATGTTATATTCCTTGATTTGATCAAGTAGTAGATCTCATAAGCTATGAGCATGAGATGATCAATATTAACATGTGGATGCTTGTTAAGAGTAGTCAAGTACATTGGATGACCTGCTATGAGACTATCATATGGATTATCTATTCAAATGTCAATGATAGTCTCATCATAGCAATGGTACATGTATCCTTAGACTTGAGGTACTCAAGGATATCTTGGATACTAATTCTATGCTTTGACTTCATTCCTTGTTGCCTCATAAAGATCGCTCAAAGGGTGGTGATTGGATACAGCTTGAGATATTTGAAGGTAATTGGGTAGCCAACAGAGGATTCACCGCTCCTGATAGAGGGAGAGTATTACCATGGCCTCTTATCGTGATCATTACTCGGGAATCTCTGGCCATAGTAGAAATGTCCTGAAGATGGTCTTCAGTGACATGTCTAATAGAGTAATGAGTCCCAAGGACAAGATCTAACAACACTTGGGCTAGGTGTGACGTAGTCAGTCTAGCGGGAGCTAACACATAGTCCATGCTCTGAACTAAGCGGGGTATAGAATGGTGAAAAGACAAATTGCACATATTATTGTCTATGGAAAGGTTTATAGTCAAACCACTGACTTTCCGGTCAATTGGGGATCATGATGTGTTGCTAGATACCGCTCATGATTGGCTTAAATTATTTGATAATTTAAGTGGCCAACATAACCGAGAACCTAATGGGTCAGACACTTTGGAGATGTAAAGAATAAGTAAAATGGCTTTGGATGAGATCCAAAATATGAAAAAATTGTTTCGAATTGGTTCGCGATAAGATCGTAGAAAAAAATCGCTCGGGGAGGATGACGGGCCCATACGAGCCCACTGGCCTGGCAGGTAGGCCTGCTCAGTAGGCCCAGGTGGGCTGCGTGCACAGCTGCCCACATTTGCCATTTAAGTGGCCTAAATGGCCATTAAACCTATTTACTATTCATAACCTCTCATTTTTCTCCTCTCTTTAATTTAGATCTACTTTTCTAATTTTTTTTTGGATCTAAAAGACCCCAAAAGACAAAATAGACAAGGAAAAATTAAAGAGTTTAATTTTTCCTCTCAAAGGGACATTCTCATTGTTAGCATTTTGAGCTATGTTCATGCCATCTCCTTAGTGGTTTCATCCTCTCATCTTCGCATGGATATTGTTAGAGACAATCTGAGATTGGATTATTGTGGTTTGCTACAACCTAACAAGGTGAGAAGTTGAAGAAAAATCAAGAAATTATAAAGGTATAATTTCTGAATTTTGCTTTATTAAATTAGTTTTAATTGGCACACGTAGAATCCTTTGATTCGAGTTTTGAAAAATTTTAATTTCCGCTGCATAATATGTATGCGATATATGCCCAAAACCCAACAATCAATACCCACAATGCATCTTTTACGTTGAAGAATAATTGTCCACTTGCTATCACTTGGGTAGACAATGTAAAATACTTATGTTGTCTTGTGAAGCAAGTATGAAAGGTTCATGTGAACCTAATAGACTAAAATCAACCAACGTGAAACCTTGCTCATCCACCCGAACACTATATCAATTTTTAACCCATTTACAAAGGAAGATAGGAATACTAATAGTCCAGTTCCCAAATGTCTTCAATTACACCATAATATGACATCGTAGAATCGATTGGGCTGGTGTCTTTTGCACTAGCAAATTCTCTTGATGAAGCTATCAAAGTAACTCCTCTATTTTGTATTGTGCTCTTATCATCTTAACATTTGGTGTAAAATGTATATCTACTGATGTCATACCCTTTATAAAACCGTATGCACAACCTTAGGCCATATGCTAACCATTTTATAGTATTAGCTATTTCATCTGGCACTTTTGACAACTAACACATCACACAGTCTTTAAACTATCCAACAAAAGAGCGATTGTGTTCATTTGTCAACCATATTTCAGCTTTTGAAGGATTCAAATTCCTTAAAATGGCCATATGCTCTTCTAAGTATGGATGAACCTCAGTCAAGTACGCAACACAAGTAGATGTGCTTTGTCACGCATTTGTACATTAAGCAATATGACTTTAAATCCAATCGTTCCTTGACCTTCGAGCCTTCCCTCGTGATGAGACTTGGGAACTTCAATTTGTTCAATGCATGCTAAGTAGTCATTGCAAAATTTAATACCCTTGTCAATTGAGAAATCTTTAATTATACCGCCTTTAAGCCGATAACGGTTCCTTATGTACCCTTTTAAGATACCTATGAATCTCTCAAAAGGTTACATGTATCTCAAAAACACTGAACCAGACACCTTTATCTTTCTCATAAGATGAACAACCAAATGCACCATTATATCAAAAACTAATAGTGGAAAATACATTTTGAATTGACATAGTGTAACAATAATATTAGACTGCAACTCATCTAAAGTTTCATGATCAACCACCTTAGAACATATTGCGTTGAAGCAAAAACGAAGTCTTCTAATAACATTTATGTAACATCCTCGACTTTCCCACATGCATTATGACACGCATTATATTTGGACATATTCATTTTATATATGTCATTAATATAAAACACATACATACGTAGGGATTTTGGCATGAACGTATTCACGAGATAGACTTGACACGGGTCGGTTTATCGCAATAGGACTAAGTCGTACGTGTCTATCTATAATTTAAATAAGGACACAAGATATTAAAAATGAAATTAAATAAATGATTACTTTTGAAATAAAGGAAATTTAGCATAGTTATATTAAAAAAAAAACAATTTCACTAGATAGTGTTTTGGCACTAAGTACTTGTAATTATGTAGAGAAAATAATAATAATAATAATAATAATAATAATAATTAATTTAATTAATTATTTATTATTTATTTAAATTATTTAAAAATAATATCAGAAAAAAAATAAAAGTAAAAAAAAAAGAGAGTAAGTCGGCAACTTTGGATAAAAGGGCAGAATTGGCCCTTCTTTATCCAGCTGCTATTTCTTCCTCTCTTCTTCATTTTTCTTCCAATTTTCTTCCTCAAACTCCATCATCTGGCCATACTTAAGGTAATTCTCCTCTCTTGTATGTTAATTTTGAGTTAAGATGTTATTTAAGCTAGGTTTATGTAGGCACAAGCAACACAGTGTAATTCT